>PJEN01022346.1:0-22220 GCA_004024605.1 Pteronura brasiliensis | reverse complement strand
CCCATTTTTTGATATGATTATCTGTTTTGTGTGTGTTGAGTTTGAGGAGTTCTTTATAGATCCTGGATATCAACCTTTTGTCTGTACTGTCATTTGCAAATATCTTCTCCCATTCCGTGGGTTGCCTCTTTGTTTTCTTGACTGTTTCCTTTGCTGTGCAGAAGCTTTTGATTTTGATGAAGTCCCAAAAGTTCATTTTTGCTTTTGTTTCCTTTGCCCTTGGAGACATATCTTGAAAGAAGTTGCTGTGGCTGATATCGAAGAGATTACTGCCTATGTTCTCCTCTAGGATTCTGATGGATTCCTATCTCACATTGAGGTCTTTTATCCATTTTGAGTTTATCTTTGTGTACAGTGTAAGAGAATGGTCAAGGTTCATTCTTTGACATATAGCTGTCCAGTTTTCCCAGCACCATTTATTGAAGAGACTGTCTTTTTTCCACTGTATATTTTTTCCTGCTTTGTCAAAGATTATTTGACCATAGAGTTGAGGGTCCATATCTGGGCTCTCTACTTTGTTTCACTGGTCTATGTGTCTGTTTTTATGCCAGTACCATGCTGTCTTGGTGATCACAGCTTTGTAGTAAAGCTTGAAAACAGGTAACATGATGCCGCCAGTTTTTTTGTTTGTTTGTTTGTTTGTTTTTTGTTTTGTTTTGTTTTGTTTTTCAACATTTACTTAGTGACTCAGGGTGTTAATGAGAAATATTATCTAAAATTATCTCTCTCTGTCCCTGCCTCCATCCCTACTCCTCCCTTCAATCTTCTCTCTTTTCCTCTCTTGCAGCACATCTGTATCTGAAATTCCATTCAATTCAACAAATATTTATTGACCACATCTGAAGTACTAGGAGGGAATGACCTGTATGTTGAAAATAGAACAGTGGTGGTGTGCCTTCAGAAAGAGGTATTTACTCTGAAAATTCCATAAGGTTTCTTACAGCTGACCTGTAGAATCTTTCCATAGGTCCAGTGGATTATCTGTTTGCTGTTTCTAGAGGAAGCTGAGCTATGTTGATTTTGCTCTTGTTATGACTGCTTCACTGGGAGGAAATACCTCTGACCCTGATGTGACCACATGCTCTCAGAGGAATACCTAAAGCAGACACTTTATTTTTATGCTGGCTTGCTGAGAACCTGTGTGTGTGTGTGTGTGTGTGTGTGTGTGTGTGTTTGCCCATCAACTTTATGGTAAGCCCTTAGACTTCTAAAAAATGGGATATTCATAGGTTCTGTTAGAATCTCCTGCACTAATTCTCAGGCTTTGAAATCAGAAATAAAATGTTTATATAAACATTAGGATATAAAGAAAAAGCAAACAAAACCCAATAAGTTGCTCTACGGCGATTCAAAATAGAAATCATAGTTATTTTCAAATATCTTTTCAATTGTTTCCCTCTTTAGGAAGTATTTATGATTCCATAAATACACTGAAATGTCCTTTTTTAGAATATTCATGGTTCTTTATGAATTAGATGGGATAGTCTCACAAATCTAGAAACTTTGATCATGTTAATAGTTGAAATTAGGTAATATCCTATGCATGACATAGATGATAGATATGAATTTTAGTCCTTGATGCTATAAGATGGTCAACATTTGCACCCACAAATTTACATAGGCATAGTCTAATTTTCTTAAGAAAAGAGGGATAAGGACCACGGTTGCTAAATTTTTCTATGCAATGGCATTACCTGGACATCTTTTAAAATACTGACAATTGGCTCCCACCTCCAGACCTTCTGATTTAACTTACCTGGGGTGTGACCTGGACATACCTCATTAAAATCACTGAATTAAGATCATAACTCTCCTTCTGAAAATCAATGATAAAGATATTTAAATATGCCTGATAAGTCGGGGTGATATCCTTCAAAATCCCATTGTGAAAAGGGACAATGCTCACTCTTAAAAAGAGATTTATGACAAAATAGGAGCCTAGGTATCTGAGCTATTTTTGGTGTGGATGCCAACTGGGGAAACCTTTCCAGATCCTTTTCCTGCATAGATACCTTTGTGCATTATATGAACTCCATGAAAAATTTCTGAATGCCTTTAGAAGATTCAAAACGATATTAAAATGAAAGGACTATGTCAATCAGGACCCTCTCAGTTTTTTTGTGGGGTCCTGTAGGTTGAGCATAATTAAGCATGCTCTATTGTAACTTATCAAATCACTTCCATTGTAGAAAATTATCAAATATATGCCCTAGTGACAAATGGGAGGCATAGCTTGGTCAGAATGTTATCTCCACTTCTACACTAATTGGAAACTGTAACTGTCCAAGACCCACATTCATGCAAGGACACAGACAACTAGACTTACAGGGGAAAGCCTTAGGAGGTCAGTCTCTGTAGAAGGCAGCCTCACCCCCTGGCACACTTTAGGCAGGTAGAAGCAGGTGCCTGAAAGAAGGTGGGCAAATGTAAGCAAACTTCGGGATCTTTTGCAATATTAAATAAGGGATAACCTTGTAAAAGGCTGAATTTCTTGCAAAACTGGCATGTCAGTACTCGGCCAATTTATTCTGGCTATTTAATACTGATTTGACTTTAATAGGTAGTCAGATTTGTTAGGTAATAAACCTGCATTTTATACTCGTCATTCCATGCTAGAGTCTTTGTCTTAATCATCTACCATCCTCAGTATTTGTAAACCAAAATTTAAAAGCATTTAAGAGTGCCAACCCTGGAACTTGACATCTTAGATTCTAATCTTGACTCTCTCTCTCTTTTTTTAAGATTTTATTTATTTATTTATTTATCCATTTATTTATTTATTTATTTATTTAAAAGCTGGAGAGAGAGAGCTAGTAGAGCACACAGCAGAAGGATGGAGAAGCAGACTTCTCACTGAGCAGGATGCAGGGATCATGACCTGAGCTGAAGGTGGACACTTAACTGACTGAACGACCCAGAAGCCCCTTGACTCAGTCTCTTAAAAAAAAGTGTGATTTGAGGTTCCTTAATCTGACTATAAAATAAGAAGCTTAGCAGTACATGACAAATAGGGATGTTGTTAGATTTGATGGAAGTATTTTAGATAATGCATTTTGTATTTATCACGATACATACTAAATTAACAGTTACATTTACAGTATAATTTACTTTATTTTTATATTTCCTGCAATGGACAGTATAATGTCTTATATATGATGGGTATTTAATAAGCATATCTTTGATTAGAACTATATTCTGATATCACTAATCTGAGAGATTTATGTATGACTCTCTAGGTCTGGGAAAGGCATGTATTCTGAAAGGAGAATTTTCAAACACACACATTTTTTATTCTAAGACAGATTTTTCTAGAAATATTTGAAACTGCATGATAGAAGATCATCTGTTAGATAGAAAATGCTCAGATTTGTAGCCAAAAACCATACAGCAGCTTCAAAATGTTCTGAAAACTTATTGCCCCACACATTTGGAACTAAGCTGACCAGCAGGCTGAGACAATATATTTATATGTACTTCCAATATAAGCATACTGGTATCCCTTGCACCTTAAGTAGATTTTTTTTCCTCTTAGTCTTTGATAGTTTGGAGGGAAAAGCAAATAACTTCATAGTGCCATTTTATAGTTTTATTGCCTAGGTATTTCATTCGGCTTCTTCAGGCTCAGCTTCCAAAAATTCATTCATCTAAATCAGCCTTAGGCTTCACTTATCTCCAATCCCCCCAAATCATGTTCAGACCGATGGCATAAAGCAGTGATCTCACTTTAAATTTACTTAACCTTCCATTTCAGGAGTTACAATGTGATTTTTTTGGTCTGCTCAAGCAATCACAAATTTTAAGTTTCTTTGAGTTTGTTCTTCAGTGGAAGCCTTCAGGATGCACTTAGAAAAATCCATTACGAGCAAGAGTGGCAAGCAAATAGGACACGTTTCCTCAGTGTCTGTGTGCTGATATCCTGGGGCTTACCCACCTTGCTGAACCATTCATGACATTCAAATTTTCAAAATTACTCATCACCAGGAATGTAGCTTCCATTCCCTTTTAGCTTATATTTTTTCTTTTAAATGGGCCTATAGGTGACTCTCATGAATTTTTATCAATTCATACATCAGTTATAATTCCTCTATTTCTTAGACATTTCTCAATCTGAATGTAGCTGATTAATAAGTGAGTTAAATTGCATTAAATAATTTTATCTTAAAATGCTTAAACTTTATGAGAAAGAATCATGAAGCATTTAAAAAGGACATATACACTAAAAAATATTTCTGTGCAGTAAAATATGAATTTCTATTTTTCTTTGTGTATAGTAGAAAAAGATACTAGTTATTCAAGTGGCAAAAAAGTTCAAATAATGTGACTCAAAATAGTTTTCTAATCTAACTGTAAATACTCTAAAACAAGGGAATAGTAAAAATGTGTCCTCTGGAACACTACAAACAAGGTTAAATATACCTCTTTGTGAAAAGAATTATTTTGTACAGATGGGATGTTGGCTTGGCCTGTAAAAAAGATATACATTTATTAGGTGTTTCTTATCATCTCTTCTCTTTAAAACACTTTGAGGGGAAGCATCTGAAATGGAAAATTTTGTCTTTGTCAATGTTGTACAACAAAATTCTCCTGTTCTATATTTATTTGGATTAGGCAGCCAGAAATTTATGTATGTCTACCTATGTATTCTTGCTATTAACAAGTACAAGAATCAGGTTTTAATATCTTTTGGAAGACTTTCAGTGAAAAAAATTAAAGTTTATCTACAGCCAATATAGAATGGTAATTAATTGCACAAATTCATAACCAGAAATCAAAAGATGATGATAATCTTGAGATAGAATGGAATTAATCCAATAATATATCAACTATACTTCAATTTAAATTTTTTTAAAAAAGAGAATGGAAATCCTAGGACTGTGCCTACTGCTATAGAATAAAACTAGTAGGAGAAAGCAGTTGGAAGCTCAACCAGCTTTAGTTTATGATGAGATAAACTAAAGAAGGAGGAAGCAAGCTTTTTCATGCCAACTTTTTCATTCTTTACCATTACTGTTTTTCCCTTAGGAGACTGCTTTCCTGGGAACTGCTACTAAAAAAGCAATGTGCTATTGTAGAGAAGCAATGGCTCTGATCTGAGTTCTAACTGCCACATTCTGGTCATTTGCACACGTTACTCATTTGCAAAATTATATAATTGCACCAGTCCAATATACCTCAGTGAATTGTTATAGCAATCAAGTGATATGTAAAATATGCAGATTCCTTAAATTACAAATCCCTATGAACATGAGTAATTCTTACTCTGCAAAGAGTTTTTCCTGATATCGAATCTTAGTACTCTGGAGCTTTTAAGTTCAAGGAAATAATTAAGCATTAAGCAAACATACTAGGGTATTGTGACTGTTTTGTAAGTGCATTTATCATGACCCCCAACTTTAGTTAGCTTCTCTACAACCCTTTGTGGGTTTGGCTGTGTTATTTGTTTTGGTAAATGTGATGTGAGTGAACATGACAAAAGCAGAGTCTTCAAATGTTCTTTTACATTTGGTCTGGCCCTCTTGATCTTCTGCCATCACCATAAAGAGAGCCTGCCCCCCTAGCCCTGATAGTCTGTTGGTCTCTGAAGAATTCGGGGTATGCACAACAGACCTAAACCTAAGCTGAGGTCTGGAATCAAGCTCAAATGAAACCAGCCTAAATCAGCTGAATGCCAAACAACTCACAGATGTTTAAATGGGAAAGGAAATGATGCTTGTTAAAAACCACAGAGTGTGGGGTACCTGGGAGGCTTAGTGGGTTAAGCATCCGACTCTTGATTTCGGCTCAGGTCATGATCTCAGTGTGGAGAGATCAAGACCTGCATGGGTTCCCCACTGGGCCTGGAGCCTACTTAAGATTCTCTTTCTCCCTCTCACTCTGCCACCCCTCCACTTGCAGCTTGTGTATGTGCAAACTCTCTCTCTCTCTCTCTCTCTCTGTGTGTGTGTGTGTGTGTGTGTGTGTATATATATATATAGGGATGGCTTCTTAAGCAAAATTATGTCGAGTACAGTTTAATCTGGGGTTGCCACGTTATAAAGTCAATACATAAAAAATCCAAATGAGTCACACTTTTAGAGATTTAAAAAATCATTAAACATTTCAGTTTCTTTTTAAAAAGTATTTTATTTATTTATTTGAGAGAGAAAGAGAGAGAGAAAGACCATGAGCTGGGGGAGGGGCAGAGGGAGAGGGAGAAGCAGACTCTCCACTGAGCAGGGAGTCCGAAGCAGAACTCCAACCCAAGACCCTGGAATCACTACCTGAACGAAGGCAGACACTTAATTGACTGAGCCACCCAGGCATCCTGACATTTGCTTTTTAATTTGCAATTCCACTTCTATGTATTTATCTGAATAAAATGAAAACAATGTGAAGAGTAATATGCACCTCTATGTTCACTGCAGCATTATTTAAAATAGCCAAGATATAGAATCAACTTTAAGTGTCCATTGATAGAGGAATGGATAAATACACACACACACACACACACACACACACACACACACACACAGAGGAATATTACTTAGTCACAAAAAAGAATGAAATCTTACCATTTGTGACAAAATGCATGGACCTAGAGGGCATTATGCTAAGAGAAATAAGAGAAAGACAAATACTTTATGATTTTACTTATATGTGGAATCCCCCACCCAAAAAAACGAATGAATAAATAAAGCAAAACAGAAACAGATTCAAAGGTTCAGGAAAAAAAAAAAAAAACTGTTGGTTACCAGAGTGGAGAGGGGTTGGGGGGGGATCAGGCAAATCAGGTGAGGGGGATTAAGAGGTGCAAATTTCCAGTTGCAAAATAATTAAGCCATGGGGATGTAATGTAAAGTTTAGGGAATATAGTCAATAGTATTGCAATATTTTGTATGATGATGGATGGTAACTAGACTTATTATGGGGATGGTTTCATAGTATATAAAGATATCAAATCACTATGATGTATGCTTGAAGCCAATAGGATATATTTTGTCAATTATACTTCAATAAAAAAAAAAAGAGGGAGGCCTTAATCTTAATCTGACTGGAGCCAAGCTCAATCAAGCTCAGTCAAGAAAAGATGACCCCCTCCCCCAGACACACTTTATTTGCATGAATGAGATACAAATGCTTATTATCATAATCCACTTTTTGGGTTAGTTTGCCTTATAGCACTTTTTTTAATATTGCAAATATATCATTTTTTAAAGTTTCTATTTAAATTCCCATTGGTTAGCATATAGTGTAATATCAGTTTCAGGTGTACAATTTAGTGATTTAATACTTCCATACAATACCGGGTGCTTCAGAGTAGTATTTTTTTAAATGGCTGATTGATAGAAGCATAATTCCTAGACTGAAATTATATAAATCTGAAGGAATCTGATGGATTTCAATTGTTAACCTATTGAATGAGTTATAAATTTGTCCATGGTGGCAACGTGCCATGTGCTGGTGTGAAGCTTGTACCTAAGTTTCAAGGAGCAGGGCATGTTTCAGAAACAGTATATTTCTGTTTTAGGCTTTTTAAATTTTGTCATCTTTCCTTACAATTATGACTCCTTGGTCTTTCTGGTGGAATAATTTGCTTTTTGGTGACAAAATTTTTTTTGATAAGATACAGGACAGGACAATATTGTATATGAAGAAATAGGCATCATAGAGCCATAATTGCTATGTTGAATGTTCTTAGAACAACTCAAAAAATATTAATTGAAGCTCCTACATAATAAGTAATATCAATTTCATGGAGTTAAGGGGCTAAGGTAAAACAGACATATTTATTAAACTAAATAACTCAAATGTACTTCAGCACTCACAACACAAACATGATTTCAGAAATGGAGAGGTTTTTCCAAAAGCCTAAAAATAAAATTAAGAAAAAGATCAATATATTTCTGTATAATATATAATCAATATAAATACATGTTAAAAATACCTGCTGCCTTTCCTAAAATCTAGTTGTTATTTTTAATATATCTTTATATTTACACTGTAACTCTGAAACAAAGTAATATTAGTAGAAGCTGATGTTTTATTTAAATTAAGTGAAATATGTAAGTTTAATAGACTTTACAATTTTGTTAATGGCAAAGTTAGGATAATAATCTAAGTCAGATAGGAAATAGACTCTAATGGGTTTTTCTGTGCAAACTATAACATTATAAACATTTCCATTTGTTGTCCTTATTTACCTTTTAAATGTTAGTATAAAAAAATGTACTAACCATGTTCTCTAAAGTTATAACAGATGTCCCTTTGCTAATCTGGGAACAGATTGTAACTTCTGCTTAACTAATTCCCGAATTGTAATCAAGTTGCAAATTCTGTATTGATACACAGAGAAAACACCCCTCCCCCAAAACTGACAGTTTTGCTTTTGGGAATAACTGTTCAACATTGGCAATTGAGTATAAAATTAGCTGAACCACACAGATTTATTACTTTGATACATTTATCAAGCATTTTCTGAAATTTGAGAGTGCTATATCAAAAACACACATCTGGCTAGGAACTATAAGTAAAAAATTAGTATCGATAAGTAGTAATAAAAACACACATGATTTTTATGTATGTACAGCCAATTTGGGATAATACTGCTATAGAAAACCTGTCACAGAAATTGACTAACTTTGACAAGTATCCAAAAATCTTATTTTAAAAATTAGTAAAGAAGATAGTTAAAAAGTTTTCTTTTAAAACATGTTTTAAAAAGTTCAATTTTAATAGAACTTTATATGAATATTGTTTTTAATGAATTTAAGATACTACATTCTTTTTGTCCAATTTTTGTCTAATTATTTGAATTCAAGCATATATATGACCAGACTTTTTTCCAACATTTAATTCCTCAAAGGCTGATCTAAAATAAATCATGTGGTTGGACTTAGTGAATTTTCTGGTAATAATTGTGTCTAAATCCCTGGAGCTGAAACTTAACTCCATTGTAGGGATGCAAATGGATGCAGTCTCTATGTAAGACCTGTCCACACATGAAGTGCAGGAGAGGCTTTCAAAACACCATTTCAACTGAGAGTTACAGTAACAGGCCTTGATCTATACAACGTCACTGAAATGAAGTTTAACTAAATCATTATAGGAAAAGTGAATAAAACAGGGTAATACTTTCATTTAGTGATAAGTACAATATACTTTTATTATATCTTATGTAAGAAGAGTTTTGTTTTTTTGTTTGTTTGTTTGTTTCTGTAGAACATTTGGTTGGTTGTTTCTTAACATATCAAACTAAACAGCTATAGAGAAAACTTGCAGCATTAATGTTTGTTCCATTTTTTCCCTGCTCATCCAGATTTGTGAACTTTCCTTCTACTTAGAAAACAAAATCAAGTTGCTGTAAGAAAAATTAAGATTGCCACAAAAATGTTCAGTTTTTATCCTAGATCACAGACAGTAATTCTATAAACTTGGATCACAGATGATAATTTTGGAAGCCAAACTTTAATTTTTAAGACAGGGACTTGCTTAGATAAAAGGCACTTGACAATCAAAAGCCTGATATTTGAAAAACCTAGAGTTGATGCCACTTCAAAAGACTCATTAATCTTTAGGAAGAGACTGGAGGAGAGTCCCTGAGCTCTAAAAGAGGGGAATAGTTGTTGCAACAAAACCGTGTAGGACCGCAGGAGCTGGTAAGGAAGAAACCAGACAGAGAGAAGGAGGGGTAGGAGAGAGGGTTAGGTGCAGAAAGACTAGGAAGCACTATTGTTTCTATCACCAGAAAGCTGCAAAAAGGTGAACTGGTGCTTGTACACTATATGTTGTCCTGGGCCCTTGAGTGAGACTCAGGTAGAATGAGTGGTGATATTCACTGTTTTTATCACTGTTTATCACACTCCATGATAGCTTTCGGCATCACTTGAAGATTTGGTCGCTGAAATCAGAGGTACTCATGACTGATTCACTTGTTCAGCCCTATTTCATCTGCATATACAAACAAATCTCTTTGGGTAACAAGTCACAGTTGCAAGGCTTCCAAAACAGAGGGTGGGATCCTGAATATCCAAACAGGGCACAGTGGCAATGGTTATGATTGTTTGTATGGGAAACCATTTCTAAATTTTCCAGCCCTCGTATTTGTAAGAACCCAAAGCAGTGGGTAAAATTTACTACTATCCCATTTGTAGCTACTTGTTTTATGTGCTACCATACAAGTGAATGATTCATGTGATTATCAGGCAGCATCAAGGAGAGAGTGGGTACTCATCTGTAATAGATTGTTTTCAGGTGGAAACATGATTATTGAAAGATGAGTAAGAGTTTTCTGGTTTTGAGCCAGAATACTGGTTTAGATGGGTATATCTAACAGAACAAAGAATGATATTTAAAGCATCCACATACTAAAAAACATAACTAGTCTCTATGAATGAATTGAGGGATTAATGATGAGGACCTGAGGAAGGGCTACTGGAGAAATGGGGAATTTCTACATCATCAAGGTGCTTGTATCACTTTATTGGATTTTTATGGGATGCCATTGAGGAATTTTAAGAGGTGAGTGCAATGATAAGATTTGCATTTTAGAAAGATCCCAAAATCAAGGATGTTTAGACAGAAGGAAAACAATTGAAATGTTATAGCCCTTGATTTTTGCTTGAATTTTAAGTAGAACAGAGATATGTGATCCTTTTGGAGATATGTCTAAATTATCACTGACAGAATTCTGCAGTCAATCCTTTTAATATTTTGCAATAACTTATTTTTTACACTTTTTATTAGTATCATTTTTTTCATTATCAATTTTTTGGCCTCCCCTTTGTGAACCTTTAATTCTTCTGAAACATAAAGTGTCAGGTTTTCTATTTTAGCACATACCCACCCATATGCTGACAGGCCTGAGGAGAAGAAAATAATATTAAGTAAGAGGTCAATAAAGGAGTGGTCTGCTAGCTGCTTTTAATTTATAATTGCCTAAGTGATAATAAGTGGAAAAGAGTGAAATAGGAACAAAAGCTCAGCTACTCCAGCCAGGGATAAACAGGTTTTGGTTTTGTAGAAAATATATGGTGGTATTCATTTTTCAGCCTGAGGGAATTGTATATTTCATCTTGGACCACAATCAGATAATAGCCTTTTCCTACCAAAGGATTTTAAAAATTCCTTCAGATGGCACAGCACATGAAAACTGCTTTTTGGGGGCACCTGGGTGGCTCAGTGGGTTAAAGCCTCTGCTTTCAGCTCAGGTCATGATCCCAGGGTCCTGGGATCGAGCCCTGCATCGGGCTCTCTGCTCAGCGGGGAGCCTGCTTCCTCCTCTCTCTCTGCCTGCTTCTCTGCCTACTTGTGATCTCCGTCTCTCAAATAAATAAATAAAATCTTTAAAAAAAAAACTGCTTTTTGCCTGGTGAAGCAGTGAATACAGCACATGTACATAGGACACCAAGTTCTTAAGATAGGAAAAAAAAAATTTACAGAGTCACAAAGACAGAAATAACAGTAATAATTGCTTGTGAGAAGAGGGCAGAATAATGAACCAGAATATCCTCAAAGAAGAGTCAACAGAACATAAGAACAGAGCATAAAAAACAAGGAATCAAGACTGTATCATAAAAAATCTCAATCTTTAGACTACCTGGGTGGTTCAGTCAGTTAAGTGTCTGGCTCCTGATTTTGGCTCAGGATCTCAGGTTCCTGGGATCTAGCCTTGCATTGTGCTTGGCACTCAGAGTGGAATCCACTTGGGATACTCTCTTTCCCTCTCTCTCTGCCCCTCCCCTAGCTCATACTCTCTATCTTGCTCTAAAATAAATAAATAAAATCTTCAAAAAACCTCAACTTTTAGTTACACTAGGTCAAGGACATTTAGTTGCTCCTTAGTGAGGGGTAATAGTGAACATCAATGAAAACTTGATTGGAAAGTATTCCCTCTTGCTATTTCTAGGTAAGGCCAGATTAAGCTTTTCTCTTTAATGGAAGTTTTGTTAGTCCCAACAAATTCTTTGTTGTCTTTTTATAAATCTTAGTTAAACATGCCATCTAAATATTGTCCTAAATAGATAGCTGGATTGGGGGTTCCTTTTTGAGTTTTAGTAAAGATTTTGATTCCCAAGGAGAAAGCATGGTAAATTATATTCCTCAGAATTTTTTTTATTTAGTTCATATTACACTTAAATTATATGACCTTCTGGGGCCCCTGGGTGACTCAGTGGGTTAAAGCCTCTGCCTTCGGCTCAGGTCATGACCTCGGGGTCCTGGGATCGAGCCCCACATCTGGCTCTCTGCTCCACGGGGAGCCTGCTTCTCCTCCTCTCTCTCTAGTTGCCTCTCTGCCTACTTATGATCTCTGTCTGTCAAATTAATAAATAAAATCTAAAAAAAAACTATATGACCTTTCTATAGGATGAAATTTTTACCCACAATTTAAAGAGAAAAGTGAACTTCACTTCTTTTTTCTTTTTTTTTTAAATTATGTTGTTAGTCACCATATAGTACATCATTAATTTTTGATGTAGTGTTCCATGATTCATTGTTTGGGCACAGATTGCATGGAGCACTGGGTGTTATACACAAACAGAAAAAAATGAAGTTCAGAAAGAGGTATGCATCTTAATCAAAACTACATATCCAATAAGTGGTAGAGACTGGAAATAAATATAAAACAGGCTAATTTTAGATCACAGTTTTTCTATACTAATTTTATCTAGTTATGCATCCTATTTGTGAATGTTCTCTTAAAGTCCTTACTCAATTTCAAGTGGTATTGGTGTGGGAAAAAGATACATAAAGGTAAAAGTAAGATTAGATACATCAGTTAATTTATGCATTCAACAAATACTTAGTGCCCACTGTATACCAGTTTCAGTCTAAAAGACTGTCCTTGAGATTGTCCTCAAATGAACACTGGATCCTGTGTAAGACTTGGCATTTGCCAAAAACAGTGGGTGGGAATATCAAGCATATGAAATGCAGTCTTACGTGAGAATGAGATTTAGTGTTGAAGAGATATGCTGAATTACACTGGGTTTCTTAGAAACTAAAGTTCACAGATTTTGATGACATAATAGATGTAGCCTTTTCTACATTTTCTTTAATGAATATGTTCTCCTTTCAGAGAAAGAATAAATATAGAGGTGCTTTATAAGCCTGAGGTTTTGAAATGTCAATGTTTTCCTGTTCTCTGTTAGTGCAAGGTGATATGTTTTTAGAGTAATCTTCTTGAATACTTCTTTGGACCAAATTCATTACTAAATCAATCAATAAAAAATGTTTCAATGCCTATCTATGATGACATCATGAAAGAAGCCCAATTTTCTGAACTAATGAAATAGCATACTTAGGGGTTGCCAAAATTCTTAAATTTTCTTTCAATATATTTTTCAAGTTTTAATTTAAATTCTAGTTAGTTAGCTAGCATACAGTGTAATATCAGTTTGGGGCATACAATTCAAAACTTTCTATACATCACCCAGTGCCCATCACAAGTGCCCTCCTTAATACCCATCACCTACTTCACCCATCCCCTAACCCACTTGCCTTCTGGTAACCACCAGCTTGTTCTCCATCATTAAGAGTCTGTTTCTTGATTTGCCTCCCTTTCTCTTTCTCTTTTCCTTTGTGCGTTTGCTTTGTTTCTTAAATTCCACATATGAGTGAAATCATATGGTATTTGTCTTTCTTTGGGTGAGTTACTTCACTTAGCATACTACTCTCTAGCTCCATCTATATTGTGGCAAAAGGCAAGATTTCATCCTTTTCTATGACTTAGGGATAGTCCATTACACACACACACACACACACACACACATGCACACACCACTTCTTTACCCTTTCATCCGTTGATGGACACTTTGGCTGTTTCCATAATTTAGTTATTGTTGATAATGCTGTTATAAACATCAGGGTGCATGTATCCTTTTGAATTAGTATTTTTATATTCTTTGGGTAAATACCTAGTAGTGTGTTTGCTGGATTATAGGGCAGCTCTAATTTTGAATTTCTTGAGGAAACTTCATATGCTTTTCCAGAATGGCTGCACCAGTTTGTATTCCTATCAACAGTGCAAGAGAGGTCCCTTTTCTCCACATCTTTCTGAATACTTGGTGCTTCTTGTGTTGTTGATTATAGCCATTCTGACAGGTGCGAGGTGATATCTCATCGTAGTTCTGATTTGTATATCCCTGATTATCAGTGAAGTTGAGCATCTTTTCGTGTGTCTGTATGTTTTCTTGGGGGGAAATTGTCTGTTTATGGTTTTTGCCCATTTTTAACTGAACTACTCATTTTTTTGGGTGTTCAGTTTTAGTTCTTTATATATTTATATATTTGGATATATATTTATATATATTTATCTAGATAAATAGATATACAAATAGATATATATATCTATTTATCATATATGTCATTTGCAAATGGTTTCTCCTATTCTGTAGAATGCCTTTTAGTTTTGTTGATTGTTTCCTATGCTGTGCAGAAGCTTTTTATTTGGTGTCATCCCAATGGTTTATTTTTTATTTTGTTTCCCTTTCCTCAGGAGATTTATCTAGAAAAAAGTTGCTACAGCTTCTGTCAAAGAGTCTATGGTTTTCTCTAGGATTTTGATGGTTTCCAGTCTCACATTTAGGTCTTTCATCTATTTTGAATTTATTTTTGTGTATGGTGTAAGAAAGTGGTCCAGTTTCATTCTTTTTAATGTTGCTGTCCAGTTTTGCCAGCACCATTTGTTGAAGAGATGCTCTTTTTCTCGTTGCATAGTCTTTCTTGCTTTATTGAAGATTAATTGGCTGTATAGGTATGAATTCATTCCTAGGTTTCTATTCTGTTCCATTGATCTGTGTCTATTTTTGTGCCAGCACCATACTGTTTTGATCCCTACAGCTTTGAAATATAACTTGAAGTCTAGAACTGTGATACTTCCAGCTTTGCTTTTCTTTTCAAGGTTGCTTTGGCTATTCAGGGTCTTTTGTGGTTCCATACAAATTTTAGGATTGTTTGTTCTAGCTCTGTGAAATATGCTGTTGGTATTTTGATACAAATTGCCTTAAATGTGTGGACTTCTTTGGGTAGTGTGGACATTTTAACAATATTTGTTCTTCTGATCGATGAGCATGGAATGTTCTCTTATCAGTTTTAGCAGTTTTTTGGTGGAGTCTTTCAGGTTTTCTACATAGAGTATGATGTCTTCTGCAAATAGTGAAAATTTTACTTCTTCTTTGATGATTTGGATGCCTAATACTTCTTTTTGTTGTCTGATTGCTTTGTCTAGGACTTCTAGTACTATGTTAAATAAATATGGTGAGAGTGGACATCATTGTTTTGTTCCTGACCATCCAGGAAAAGCTCTCAGTTTTTCCCCATTGAGGATGATATTAACTGTGTGTTTTTCACAGATGGCCTTTATGATGTTGAAGTATGTTCCCTCTAAACATACTTTGTAGAGTGTTTTATCATGCTATATTACAAAGCTGTGATCACCAAGACAACATGGTATTGGCACAAAACAAACACATATATCAATGGAACAGAATAGACTCCAGAGGTGGACCGTCAACTCTGTGGTCAACTAATCTTTGACAAAGCAGGAAAAGTATCCAATGAAAAAAGACAGTCTCTTCAATGAATAGTGCTTGAAAAACTGGACAGCCACATGCAGAGAACAAAGCTGGACCATTCTCTTACACTATACACAAAGATAAACTCAAAATGGGTGAAAGACCTCAATGTGAGACAGGAATCCATCAAAATCCTAGAGGAGAACATAAGTGATAACCTCTTTGATATTGGCCACAGCAACTTCTTTCAAGACACATCTCCAAGGGAAATGAAAGCAAAAATGAACTTTGGGACTTCATTAAGATGTAAAGCTTCTGCATAGAAAAGGAAACAGGCAACAAAACTAGAGGCAACCCACAGAATGGGAGAAGATATTTGCAATGACACTACAGATAAAGGGCTGATATCTAAGTTCTATAAAGAAATTCTCAAACTCAATACTTAAAAAAAAAACAAATAATCCAGTTAAGAAATTGGCATAAGACATGAATAGACACTTCTCCGAAAAGACATACAAATGGCTAACAGACACATGAAAAAATGTTCAACATCACTAGCAATCAGGGAAATACAAATCAAAACCACAGTGAGATACCACCTCATGCCAGTTATAATGGCAAAAATTAATAAGGAAGGAAACAACGAATATTGGAGAGGATGTGGAGAAAGGGGAACTGACTTACACTGTTGGTGGGAATGTAAGCTGGTACAGCCACGATGGAAAACAGTATGGATGTTCCTCAAAAAGTTAAAAATAGAGCTACCCTATGACACAGTAATTGTGCTACCAGGTATTTATCCCAAAGATACAGATGTAGTGAACATAAGGGGCATATGCACCCCAGTGTTCACAGCAGCAATGTTCACAATGGCCAAGTTGTGGAAGGAACCAAGATGCCCTTTAACAGATGAATGGATAAAGAAGATGTGGTACATATATATAATGGAATATTACTCAGAAAGGATCAGAAAGGATGAATACCCACCATTCACATCAACATGGATGGAACTGGAGGGGATTATGCTAAGTTAAGTAAATCAAGCAGAGAAAGACAATTTTCATATAGTTTCACTCATATGTGGAACAATAAGGAATAGCACAGAAGATCATAGGGGAAGGGAGGGAAAACTAAAGGGGGGATACATAAAAGAGGGAGACAAACCATGAAAGACTATGCACTCTGGGGAAAAAAATAAACCCTGAGGGTTTCAGAGGGGAGGAGAGTAGGGGGAAGAGGTAACCAGGTGATGGGTATTAAGGAGGGCATGTGTTGTGATGAGAAGTGGGTGTTATATGCAACTAATGAATCAAGCACTACATCAAAAACTAATATACAGTGGCTAACTGAAGATAATAATAAAAAAAGAATTGACTCAATATTTATTTGTAGTAAGTCAATTCTGTTTTATTAAAGCTTGTACAATGCAAGTTTTGAGTCATATTTAAAAAACCCTGCAATAATCTTGCAAAGAACACACATAAATCTTCCATCTAAATTCTACATTACAATTTTCTCTACATACTTTGCCACATATCTATCCATCCTCCTATCAGTCTGTCAGTTCTTATTTTTATGATACACTTCCAGTGATTTTGCAGATATCAGTAGACCTTATTTTTAAAGTCTTGAGCATGTATACTATTAACTTGAGGTCAATATTTTTTATGTCCTTTTCCTTACAACTTTATTCAGATGTAATTTATCTCTAATAATTTGTACATATTTTGAGCACACAATTGTTGAGATTTGACATATGTATATATATATGTGGTAACCCATCACTGCAATGGAGATAATAAAAATTCCCTTCACCCACAAAATTTCCTTCATGTTACTTTGAAATCCATTATCCTTCCACCTTCTAGACAACTGATGATCTTTTTTTTTCAATATAGATTATTTTGCAATTTCTAGAATTTTATATGAATGGAACCATAAAATACTGACCATTTGTCTATCTACCTTCATTTAAAATAACATTATAGAGATTCATCCATGTTGTTACTTTGTTCATAGTTTGTTCCTTTTTATTGCATAGTGTGCCTAAAGTGTGCTGTTAAGTCATATTTAGGTGTCTATAAATTTTATTTAAAAAATTTGCAGAAATTGGCGCACCTGGGTGGTGCACCTGGTTAAGCATCCAACTCTTGGTTTTGGCTCAGGTCATAGTATCAGGGTCATGAGACTGAGCCCTGTGGCAGGCTCCATGCTGAGGAGAGACTCTGCTTGTGAATCTCTCTCCCTCCCCTTCTACTCTTCCCCCACTGCATGTGTGCTCTCTCTCTCTCTAAAATAAATCCTTTTTAAAAAACAAACAAAAAATACAAAAAGCCTTGCAGGACTTCATCCAAAGTAGATGTATCATTTTACACTTCTAGTAATAGTGTAAAGTTCTGGTTGCTCCACATTCTCAACAGCATTTGGTATTGCCAGTCTTTTTCATTTTAGTTACTTTGGTAGGTTTCTGGTGGTGTCTTATTTAAAATTAATTTGAATTTCCCTAATAATTTCCAAAATAATCTATATTAATAGTGAACATCTGTTCAATTGGATATTGGTCATTCATATAGCATTTAAAAATTTAAAAATTATAAAAATTTTTAGGAAGACACATAGGAGACACATAGAATATTTTCCTGACTTTGGTATTGGTTGTTTATATTTTAATTGAATTATCTTTTGTTTATATTTTAATTGAATTATTTGTGTCTTTATTATTGATTTATAGGAATTCTGTATATATTCTGGCTACCAGTGAGATAGCAGATATTTACTGGGTGACTATTATCATGTAATTTGTAAGTTGTCTATTCATTTCATTAATAGCCTTTTGATGAGTAAAAGTTTTTAATTTTCTAATAAAAAAACTCAAATTTCTGATTTACTTTTTCAAATTTTATGTTTACTCCTTTCTGTGTTCTAAGAAACCACTGTCAATACCTAAGTCAGGAAAATATTCTATGTGTCTCCTATGTGTCCTCCTAAAAATTTTTATAATTTTAACTTTAACATTTGGGTCTATGGTCCATCTCAAATTAATTTAGTGGCATGATGTATGGGAGGGCCCAGGGTTGATTTTTTTTTTTTTTTTACATATTGATATTCAGGTGTTCCAAGATGTATTTTGCTATTTATTTCACAACCAGATGCTTTGTGCATTTTGTCAAAAAATGATGTAACCATATGCATGTGAGTCTTTCTCTGGTCTCTATTCTCTTTCACTGATACATTTCTAGCTTTTTATCAGTATCACACTGTTTTGATTATTGTATTTTATAAAGTCTTGAAGTCAAATAGTGTAAGTCCTACAAATATTTTATGATTAGTTTGGATATTGTCCTAAGATTTCAAATTTCAACCTTCATTATGCAAGACCATTTATTAGAAGTATTTAAGAGAGCCATTAACACTTAAAAGATTTCTAAAAATATAACTCTTTATAAGTTATATGTTAGATCTTAAAATCAAAAGACCTGAGAAGAGTATGTGGCCAGGGTTTTGTTGTTTGTTTGTTTTTTCATTTTTATTTGTTTTAAAGAAAATATAGTTTGGGGTTGGAATAGTAGTCCAGACGACAAATGAGAAGACAGAGGGGGAAGGGATGGATTTGTCTCCCACTGAGAGCAAAGGACATGGATTTTTTTTTTTTTTGCTCCTCCTGGAAAAGGGACTATAGAAAGAAATTAACAGAATTTACTTTGAAAAATTTAGGATACAATCAAAGCTACTTTAGGGCCCAAAAGGAAAATATTCCAGCTGCTTCTTCATTAAGATAATGTTTTGCCCAACAGATGGGGAAATTTTTTCCCATGATAATAGCAAGTATTCATAGGGATGTGGAGAAACAGGCTCTTTTAGGCACTGTTGGAGAAATAGCAAATGAATGATTTGGGGAAGACTTAATAGTATGTTTCAAAAATATTAAAATACTATCATTTGACCCAAAAATCATTATTTTGAAAGGATTTTAACTAAAGAAGCACACATACATGTACATAAATATGTACACACAGATATTTTCATCATTTTAATACTGATAATAATGAGAGAGAGAGAGAGCACCACTGTTATGGGTTGAATTGTGTACCCCCAAAATATATGTTGAAGCTCTAACCCCCAGTACCTTAGAATGTGATTTTATTTGGAAATAAGATCATTGTAGTTTAGTTAAGACAAGTCATACACCAGTAGGATTGGCCTCTATGCCAATATGACCTGTGTCCTTATAAGAGAGAACATCTTATGAACACTGGCATACAAGGAGAAGATGGCCATAAGACTGAAATCATTCATCTACAAGCCAAAGAATACCAAGGATTGCCAGCAAACACCAGAAGTTTGAAGAGGCAAGGAAGGATTCACCCGTAGAGCTCTGATAAAGAGCATGGCCCTGCAGACACTTAGATTTCACATTTCTAACTTACAAACTGAAAGGCAGTAAATTTCTGTTGCTTAAAAAATTCCAAAAAGGAATAATCAGTGCTTTTATATATTATAATGCTAAATTTCACAGATGTCATCTCTGACATTCTCGAGATGACTAACCTTACTGTTTAAATCATTTAATTTCTGTTTTCTTCCCTGCCTTTTTCTCCTGTCTATTACAAATTCCATCCTTATTTTTTTTAAATTAAGCATCCAGCAATGCCATTGTTCCAAATACACATCTTTTTTTTTCTTAATAGGAATTCTATTCTTTTATTTTTTTATCAGCACTTTCTCAAATCTTAATGATTTTCTTCAATCACTATATAGTTATTTTACATGTCTGCTCAACCTGGTTCTTTTGTGCTATACAATATCAGTTAATTTACTTTGGTTTCCAATCTACTCTATACTATGGAGAACAAAGTTAAAAACTACACTGTTGAATATTTGGAAAATAGTGCATGAAAATAAGGTAGGTAAGTCATAACACTGATTTTGTAAAAATACAACGAAAAGAGAAATTAGCATTCAGGTTATCTCTGATATGTTGATAGCAGGATTTCATGGAAACTTCTGTTCTACCATGTCTTAGGTATGGTTAAATTGTCAGGCACATACATCATAAACAATGACATTTTCATTTCTCAGCCACTTCCATTTTTGTCCCTCAGATGGAGATAAATAGGAATTCATTTTTTTTATCATGAATTTCACTCAATATAGCTAGATGCCAATATAATTAATTCACTTATTTTCTTATTATCCAGAAATCACTGAGCTTTAAAAAGTTGGATTGAAATAAGATTGCCATAATTCCATAATTTTTTCTTCATATAATATAAATTGTTTATATTTTCAAGAGTGAAAAATGAGAAGCAATAAGAATGTTTATATTTTCAATAGTGAAAAATGAGAAGCAAAAAAATGAGTTTAAGGAGATATTTCTTTTCTCCTCCCCAACATCATCATTTATGTGATGGTTTATTAAGAATATCTGGTTTTTGGGGGGCGCCTGGATGGGTCAGTGTGTTAAAGCCTCTGCCTTCGGCTCAGGTCATGATCCCAGGGTTCTGGGATCGAACCCTGCATCTGGTTCTCTGCTCTGCAGGGAGCCTGCTTCCTCCTCTCTCTCTCTCTGCCTACCTGCGATATCTCTCTGTCAAATAAATAAATAAAATCTTTAAAAAAAATATCTGTTTTTTGGAATTATCATCAGTGTTATCTGTTAGAATTAGCAGATTTGTCATCCTTTCCAACTGCTTTTTTTTTTTCCAGTTTCACTGTTTCTGGTAAGCTATAATTGAACACAAAGTCTACTGTAAACACACACGCACATACATACACACACAGATAGCAATATAGTTAGCTAAGGAAACCACCTTTTCTAGAATTGAGGAAGACACACAGAGCAGCAGTTAAGCAGTTAAGTTATTGCAGCTTCCCCTGGCTCCTAGAATCCCTAAAGAAAGCATTTCATTCTGTGGGATAATGTCCACCAAGGGGTTTGCTCTACTTAGAGCAGCTATTTCTTGCTGTCTCATTTAGAAATAAATGAAGAAAATAACCATGATATGAAATATTAACAGATTTTTGGGACCTGGGACCTTACTTTTCTCCAGCCAAACTTATCATCAGCAAGCCCACATTCCCTAGGAAGAAGGAAGACAGCAAAATGTCCAGATGTGTAGTCATACTGTCCAGTGAAATATCAGGTAATATTGTCCAGAAGGTAAAACAATGTATCTTTAGGATTCCAATATTCCAGGAATGCATTTCCACCCCCAAATATTTAATAGCAATTTCATAGGATATTTCCCCGTTGAATTTTGGGGTGACATCAAAACATGAAAGTTTGAGAAAATATAGTATTTTATAGGAAGGGGAAAATCTTGATTGAGATTTCAAAATTAATATTGGCATCATGCACTACACTCAGTAACAAAAGTTATATCAAGCAGCAGAAAAGCATCTGAAGAAATTTGAGAATGATTTCTTATAAAAAAGCCTCATATGTTGTTCCCACTTTGAATAATTATCTAAGTAAAAGTAGTAAGATATAAATAATATCTATCTTTAAATCATATATTGTGGTTGGTTTAAACGGACGAATGGATAAGGAAGATGTGGTCCATATACACTATGGAGTATTATGCCTCCATCAGAAAGGATGAATACCCAACTTTTGTAGCAACATGGACGGGACTGGAAGAGATTATGCTGAGTAAAATAAGTCAAGCAGAGAGAGTCAATTATCATATGGTTTCACTTATTTGTGGAGCATAACAAATAGCATGGAGG
>PJEN01022345.1:0-22225 GCA_004024605.1 Pteronura brasiliensis | reverse complement strand
ATCCATTTTTTTCAAAGAAATGGAACAAATAATCCTAAAATTTATATGGAACCAGAAAAGACCTCGAATAGCCAAAGGAATATTGAAAAAGAAAGCCAAAGTTGGTGGCATCACAATTCCGGACCTCAAGCTCTATTACAAAGCTGTCATCATCAAGACAGCATGGTACTGGCACAAAAACAGACACATAGATCAATGGAACAGAATAGAGAGCCCAGAAATAGACCCTCAACTCTATGGTCAATTACTCTTTGACAGGATTAGCAGGAAAGAATGTCCAATGGAAAAAAGACAGCCTCTTCAATAAATGGTGTTGGGAAAATTGGACAGCCACTTGCAGAAAAATGAAATTGGATCATTTCCTTGCACCACACACGAAAATAGACTCAAAATGGATGAAAGACCTCAATGTGAGAAAGGAATCCATCAGAATCTTTGAGGAGAACTCAGGCAGCAACCTCTTCGACCTCAGCCGCAGCAACATCTTCCTAGGAACATTGCCAAAGGCAAAGGAAGCAAGGGCAAAAATCAACTATTGGTATTTTATCAAGATCAAAAGCTTTTGCACAGCAAAGGAAACAGTTAACAAAACCAAAAGACAGCTGACAGAATGGGAGAAGATATTTGCAAACGACATATCAGATAAAGGGCTAGTGTCCAAAATCTATAAAGAACTTAGCAAACTCAACACCCAAAGATCAAATAATCCAATCAAGAAATGGGCAGAAGACATGAACAGACAGTTCTGCAAAGAAGACATCCAGATGGCCAACAGACACATGAAAAAGTGCTCCATATCACTCGGCATCAGGGAAATACAAATCAAAACCACAATGAGATATCACCTCACACCAGTCAGAATGGCTAAAATTAACAAGTCAGGAAATGACAGATGCTGGTGAGGATGCGGAGAAAGGGGAATCCTCCTACACTGTTGGTGGGAATGCAAGCTGGTTCAACCACTCTGGAAAACAGCATGGAGGTTCCTCAAAATGTTGAAAATAGAACTACCTTATGACCCAGCAATTGCACTACTGGGTATTTACCTGAAAGATACAAATGTAGTGATCTGAAGAGGCATGTGCTCCCAGATGTTTATAGCAGCAATATCTACAATAGCCAAACTATGGAAATAACCTAGATGCCCATCAACAGGTGAATGGATAAAGAAGATGTGGTATATATACACAATGGAATACTATGCAGCCATCAAAAGAAATGAAATCTTGCCATTTGTGACGACGTGGATGGAACTAGAGGGTATCATGCTTAGCGAAATAAGTCAATCGGAGAAAGACAACTATCATGATCTCCCTGATATGAGGGAGAGGAGATGCAACATGTGGGGTTAAGGGTGTAGGAGAAGAGTAAATGAAACAAGATGGGATTGGGAGGGAGACAAACCATAAGTGACTCTTAATCTCACAAAACAAACTGAGGGTTGATGGGGGGAGGGCGATTGGGGGGTGTGGGGTTATGGACACTGGGGAGGGTATGTGCTATGGTGAGTGCTGTGAAGTGTGTAAACCTGGCGATTCACAGACCTGTACCCCTGGGGATAAAAATATATGTTTATAAAAAATAAAATTAAAAAGAAAAAGAAATCCCAAGTTTTATTGTTTTTTTTTTTTTTTTAAGATTTTTAATTTACTCATTTAAGAGAGAGAGAGAGCACAAGCAGGGTAAAGCGCCAGAGGGAGAGGGAGGAGACTCTCTGCTGAGCAGAGCCCAGTGTGGGGCTTGATCCCAAGACCCTGAGATCATGACCTGAGCTGAAGGCAGACACTTAACCAAGGGAGCCACCCAGGCACTCCAAGAAATCTCAAGTTTCCTTCTGGAGAAGATAAAAGAAAAATTAGCTGGAAAAGAAGATTCCAAGCATAAACATCTGAGTACCTAATGAAAATACAGAATTACATGACACACAAACCATCATTAGCTCTCCTAGTTCACCTTGCAATGAAGTTTGAAGCTGGCACTCTCATTCATATGTCTACTACTTCCAAGCACTTTTTACTCCTCCTTTCTTGATCACAACCAGAGATCCCAGAACTGCCACCTGAGAAAATCTTCTCCTTTATGAGGTAGAGACCAAAGTAGTAAAAAAAGTTTGGAATGAGTGGAAACTAGGCAGACATATTTTTAAAAGATAGCATGCTAAAAAGAATTCATCAGTGATATCAGCAGAGAGATAAGACAATAAATTATACCCGTGAAGCAAGATGTACATCCCCCAAGGAAAAAAATATTTAGAGAACAAAAACAAGTTCTTAAAATGTTAAGCATCATAGGTAATATATTTTGAAATAAATTGTATGAACAAAATAAAATAAATTTTAAGATTTAAAAATAAACAAAGATCGTAAAATTAAGAAAATTAACACATCATATAGAGCAAAAAACAACAAAGATGAAACATAGGAGAGAAAGATAAGAAAATTGGAAGGCCATTCTAAGAGATTCAGCACCTGAATAATAGGGGTTGCAAAGAGAGCAAAGGAACGTAGAAAAATGGAGTGATGGGAGGAAGAAAATCATTAACAAAATCTTTTATTAGGCACCTGGGTGGCTCAGTTGTTCAGCGTCTGCCTTTGGCTCAGGTCATGATCCCAGGGTCCTGGAATCAAACTCTGCTTGGGGGTGGGGTTCCTGCTCAGCGGGAAGCCTGCTTCTCCCACTCCTACTCCCTCTACTTGTGTTCCCTCTCTGTTTCTCTCTCTCTCTCTCTCTCTCTCAAATAAATGAATAAAATCTTAAAAAAAAATGGATTCAGAGACATGAGTTTCTAAATGAAAGGGTCTACTTAGTGTCCAACACAATGTAAGCAAGAAGACCCATAGTAAAGCATATTACTATAACATTGTACAAAAATGCAGACAAAGAGAAAAACTTAATAACTTCTAAAGTGAAAAATAAAACAACAACAACAGCAATGAAAGCAAACAAAAAGCAGGTTGAATACAAAGAATTAGGAATGATAATGCTTTCTATCTTCTAACACCACCACCAGGAACTAACCACACACACACCAATGCTTTAAAAATACTGAAGAAAAGTTATTTCCAATCCAGATTCCTATACTCATCCAAAACAACAAGCAAATACAGGAAGATTGGAATAAAGACATTTTAAGACATAAGTTGTCTTTGAAAGGTTATCTCTCATCTCCTGTTCCCGGGAAGCATAGGCGAGATGCCCTACCAAAACGAAGTTGACCATGAAAGAGAATAAATGAGCAACAGTAAACATGGTCCAGCACAAGAAAGAGAGGTGAGGGAAGGGAATGCCTTGGATGATTATGAAGGGAAAACCCAGTCCAGATTGCATGGCAAAACTACCCTCTAGCACATATGCTGACATTCAAGCAAGTGAAAGTCAAAATTCCCCTCTGTTATTGAAGCAATTCATATTAATCATGGCCTATATTTGAGATAAAATGGTGGAGAATAAAGAATGTTCTTAATGTGAATGGTTGCAATGATGCCTGCTATCTCTCCTTTAACCAACAACTTGGCAGAAAATTTTGATCCCCCAAAATGACAACACAGAAGAAAATACAAATCTTCCCATTGAATGAAATTTTCTTACATAGCATACCTCATCAAATTTAGGAAACTGTCAATTGCAATTTACAAATTATATAACAAGGAAGGACAAACCACCAAGACTGAGAATCAACAAACTGCTACATCCTCACTAAAGGTAAATGAAAACCCACCACATAGAGAGATAGGAGGGAAACTAGCATGTCTCAAACTTGACACTACTTGGAGAAAGGAAAATAATCTCCCCCTTGGAATTTGAACCATAAACCAATACTCACACGGGTTTGTGGATTGAATTCACATTATAACACAGTTGAAAAAACAGAAGGGTTATAACCTAGATCATTTAACTTGGGGTAGTTTCAGGTTGGTAGGACCTCAGGTGATTGACAGAAGCAAATGCAGATCTTCTCGAGAGGACTCAATTTTGAGAACCCTGGATTCTAAAATGAACCCTGGATTCTAAAATGTATTTCACATTTAAAAAAATGGAAAAAAAAAGATGTGCCTTAGAACTCATGACACAATGTATACAAATGCTCGTAAATGCATAGAATGTCTCAGAAAGCATGCACAACTAGGTCAGAATGGTTGTTTCTGGTGAGAGGAATGAGTTAGTTTACTTAGCAGAAGGGAAATGTGGATAGTTATTATCTTTTTCCCTTTTATTGGTTTCTATGCCACTTTAACAAATTACCACAAAATTTGGGGTTTAAAGCAGCACATGTTTATAACCTTGGAATTCTGTAGGTCCGAAGTCTGACAAAAGTCTCACGGAGCAAAGAGCAAGGTTACAGGAGGGCATATGTCTCTGCAGGCTCCAGGGAAAAGTCCATTTCCTTGCCTTTTCCTGCTTCCAAAGGTCACGTGAATTCCTTGGCTTTTGGTACCCTTTCTAGCATCAGCACATCTCTCTACTCTTCCATCCATGTCTTCACATCTTCTCTAACCAGAGCCAGGAAATGCTCTCCTATTTAAAGATTTATGTGATTAGATTAGGCCCAACCACATAATCCAGGATATTCTCCCCATCTCAAAGTCCTTAACCTTAATCCCATCTGGAAAGTCCTTTTTTCCAGGTAAGGCAGTGTATTCATAGGTGCTGGAGATAAGAATGTGGACATTTTTTTTTTTTTTCTTGGAAGGGTGGGTAATCCTGCTTACTCTGTTTTTCCTTTGAATTCAGTAGTGTGTGGTATATTACCTACTCAAGAATTGAGCAAAAATAAAAGATATTCCCCCCAAAAAAGAAATTTTAAATGCCCTCTGATCTTGCAATTCCAGTTCTAGGATTTTATAGATATATTAGCAATGTGAAAAAGAGGTGGATGTATGAGGTTATTCACAGCAAAATTATAGTATCAAAAGACTGAAAAGAACCTAAGCAAAACACCCATGGAATAGTGAAATAAATGTTACCTGCATTCAAAATGGAATTCTATGCAGCCATCTAAAAGAATGAAGAAACTCATTATGTAGTACTGATATGTTAACAATCTACAAAGTTAATTTTTTTTTTTTTTTTTTTTTTTTTTTTTTTGGGAGAGAGAGAGACTGCTAGTGGAAGTAGTGGAGGTGGGGGGCAGAGGGAGACGGAAAGAAAGAATCTTAAACATGGAGCTCCAATATGGGGCTCGATCTCACGACTCTGAGGTCATGACCTGAGCCAAAATCAGTAGTCGGCCATTAACTGACTGAGCCACCGAGGTGTCCCAAAATTTAATTGTTAAGTAAAATAGGCAAGGCACAGAAATAGTATATGTGCCTGTGTGTGTACATATGTACAAAAAATGTCTTTGTATGCTTGCTTATATGGTCATAAATTACCTCTGAAAAGATACACAGGAAAATAATTAACAGTTACTTCTGAAAGGGAAAAACTAGGCCCAGATGATAGTAATAGAAGGAAGGTTTTTCACTATATATCATTGTGTACATTTTGGACTTTGTGCCATTTGAATGTATTGCTCATTAAAAATACTTCAATTTAAAATTTTAAAAAGACAAAAACACTCATATTAGTCTTTAAAACAAGAGCCAACTTTCAATTATTTAAAACAATCATATTTTAACAATAAACACAAATAGTTACCACAAAAATCATACTAGTGTATTTAAGAGACTTAAAAAAAAAACAAAAAACAAAAAAACAGGGTGTGTCTAGGTGGCTCAGTCAGGCATCTGACTCTTGATTGGGCTCAGGTCATGATCTCAGGGTTCTGAGATCAGCCCTGCATCAGGCTCTGTGCGCAGTTTGGAGTCTGCTTATCCCTCTCCCTCTGCTGCTCCCCATGCTCTCTCTCTCTTATAAATAAATAAAATCTTAAATAAATAAATAAATCCAAGAGTACTGAGAGACAATATTAAATCATAGTAGAATTTAAGGCCAAACCCAAAAATTGAGAATGAAAGAGTTTTTCATATTGTTAAAGGTACGACCCTCAAGGAAATTGTAAATCAGGAAGCAATGTGTTGAGCAATAAAGCACTGTATGTGTGCCTTTATGGATCATACAGGTCTTTATCCACAAAACAAAAAATGTTTGAAAATAAGGAAATTTTTAAAAAAATGAAAATAAGGAAAAATTGACAAGCATACCATTGTTGAGAGAGGCCTGAAACTTCTAAACCCCCTGCAGAGCAAACAAAGGAGTCAAATTTAAATTTAGAAAACTATAATAAATAGACAAGACTTATTTTAAACCATTTCCAAGAGTGTTCTTACCCCCTGAACTTGGAGGGGGGAAGTTCTATAGAATAGAACTTCCTTCACAAACTGTACTATTGCGTAACTGTGAATATTTTCTAATTCACACTGAGAACCACAGTGTACCTGACAGCCTTGGAAAGCCCCAACTTTTTTGAAGTCAGGATATTGAGTGGACAACTACATCTATTGATTTCCTAGTTACCCTTTCCCTGTCTTCTAGTTTTATAACATATGAAGTTCAAATTCATGCCTCAGGAAAATTGAAAAAAAATTCTGTTATGTAACTTCAGGGTCACTCATAAATGTCAATACTATAAATATTGAAAATAAGTTTGCCAAGAATCTGGTGAGTATGGAAATTGTATGCTACAAATAGTGAATACATGTGCAGGACAGAAGAAAAATCTTAAATAAATGGTCTGAAGTGGAATTTGCAGTTTTTCTCTTCTGGCCACAATGCAATAAAGAATAAAACTAAAGCTAAAAAGTAATAAAAGCGAGAATACTTTTAGGAAACTTAAGGAGATAGGGTCCAGCTGATTTTAAAAACAAAGCCATGGTTTAAAAATCTTTCATGGTTAAAAGAAAAATAGTGAACTCAAATAAATTAGTATTCAATTTTAGAAATTTTTAAACCATAAGCAATCTTCAGAGAAGTAGGACAATAGGAATAATAAAGAAAATACTTTTAAATTATAAAGCAGAAATGTGTATAAAGTGTTTAAAGTAAACGAATAAAATGCCAAATAAAATCAAGAAAGAAAATCCAAACTTAATTGAAAATGAGGAAAAGATTCATATGTTTATATCATCAAGTTAGAATGAGTAAAGAGACTATGTGTATAAAATTTATATTCACAATGTACAGAATACCACGTGGACAAAGCCTGAGAAGATATTATTTCTGCTTATTTAGGAAAACAATTCATTTAAACATAAAATGTAATAGACAATTTAAGTCACTATTAAAGCAACAAATATGTGTTGCCATACTTGGTCGCATTTGAGTTGGGAAAAAATAGATACCTCCCTTAGTGTGATCAGGGACCATCACTGTCCAGGCCAGAGATGAAGTAGGACATATATGAAAGAGTAAGTGGGAACCAGTGGAAATCATGGATTCTAAAGCTCCATTCTGCTTTCTCTGACTCAACTTCAGAGCCAAGAGTTCAAGGGAAGCCATTACTGTCTCAGCTCAGCTATTGCTTAGCTAGCCTCCATTTGAAGTTTTAAGCAAGAATTATCTCAGATTCCTTCTCCTGCCTCTTTTCCACTCTGAACAATAAGAAAAATGAGGATTTATGGAAAAGATCAGAAAATACTTGGGATGCCTCCCCTTCACCCGACATACACATGCATACTATTTACTGGGAAGGCTGACTGGAAAGAAGCTGGGGAAGGAAGTTATTGGTGTACTTGAATTTGTCTTCGAAAGTCTGAATTTAGCAATCCAAACCTAAGGGTTCAAAAGTTTTATAAAGTGTACCTCATAGGCTAACTTGTGTCCAACCATTTGACTAAAGCTTACTAGGAGTCCTGACATTCAAGCCAAAAGTGAGAAAAATGTGAGGAAGGACTCTAATAAATATTGCGTGCCTTTCCAGACAGAATTTTAAATATTTTTTTTACATTATCTCATTTAATTCTCAAGAAAATACTCAGGTTCACTTGACAATCGACAAATGTATGTTAGAATGTATTTAAATAATTTGCCTGAGTGTCCAAAGGTAGACAGACTAGAAATTCTTCCAGTTCTAATTCCAAATCCTGTATTTTTCCTTCTTGAATCAATTTCATAATTATTGTCATTTTAAAAAGTGTGTTTCTCTTGCCATATATCTTCTCTCTTTTTCCTAAAGGAGATTTTTTTAATGTATTTATTTTTTCATTCTATAGACCTTGATTTAGATACTTAGCCTCTTCTGATAATCTCTCCTTTATCTCTCAGCTGTTTCTAAGATTTATTTCCTATTAGAAAAGCAGAGACCAGTGTCAGAGAGCTTCTGTGTTGCACACTGCTAATTTCTGGAGGGAAATGATTATTGAGTTCTTTTGTGATGCAGTTCACATCTGTCTGTAGAAGTAAATCTCTAGTAATTCTTGTTTTTAAATGGTCTTTCTTTAAACAAATGGTGTTTTATTCTGTTTCCTCTTTCCTGAGTTTTAATGACCACATCTTTCAAGAGACCAATGTAGAATAATGCTCTAGCTTCCATTTTCCTGTCTAATGCTAACCTCCCTGCCTTGTCTTCAGCTCTGCAGAAAATGTGATGTGTTATCTCCAAATTCTAAAGCCTCAAATATCTCCACATAGAGAGTATACACAATAAGGGATGGATGATGGATGGGCAAGAAAGATGGATGGATGGATGGATGGATGGATGGGTGGATCTAGTACACACTCAAAACTACTGTTGACTATTCCGAAGATGAAGGCATTCTGAATAATTTAACCACTACAAAAATTGGGTATCAATGCAAAAAAAATACTATAAATATATTTTCTTTTCCTTCGAGTGTGGAAAATACATGGACTTCTGAATATACTGTGATAAATGACATGGAAATAAGATATATTGAGACATGGGTTCTATTTTCAGTGTGCTATGTGCATGGAAATTTTTAACTGTAGTAAGTAAACTTACTATCATAACTAAAATTAAAAACATAGATATTTTAAGTTTGCCTCTATAAGCAGTGCATTTTCTGTTTGGATGAAGTGTTCCCTCCATTAAGGTAAAAAGACAAGAATCTCTTTTTCAAGGCATGCTTTGAAAATTATTTCCTCAACAGCTTTGGTACAGGTGTTAACAGGAAAAAGAACATAGCTGGAAGCAATTCTCAAGTGAACACCAAAGGTGTAACAGGACTCTTGGTAAAACATGGTCTTGATCCAGAGGCAGGAAGGCACCTATGAATCATCAGAACTACAGGAGAGATAATTGGATTTTGCTCATTAGGTTGCTAAACAGTGATATCATCAGACAGGCCAGTCTACGATGCTAAAGCATTCACAGTTTTCTCATTGTAAAATACATAAATTTTTTTTTTCTCAAGTATTTGTGGTACTAAACTAAAATCAGCAAATTATATTAAAAATTTCCATCTATTTACAGTAACAACTGAAAGCAATTGAAGTTTTAGAAAAACCATATGTAATTGTGAAATGATGGATCAGGGAATTCAACATCTAAAATGATGTTAATTGTATTTAGTGTGGTTTTCCCAAGAAGCTGGGATGGGGAGAATTCTAAATATAAACACAGAATAGATGTTTATATTTTGGGGTTTACTGTAATGAAAAACAATGGAAATCAGTATAACCTCTCTGATAATGTCATAGCATCTGTGATATTAAAATTCATAAACCTGATGAAATTGACAGTATTTGACCATTTTTTACCTACAATAAAGGCAATTTGCATAGTAGCTTAATATATCCCATAATGGAATTTACAAATTCAGAAAATGAGATACACACTGACTTCTGAAAAAATATATTAGGTTATTTCCATATTTGGTAGAAATTGTATATCCTCTCGCCTGTACCCAACACCCATGGAGGGACTAGATGAGAATAAACCTGTCATCCTATGACAAGACAGGATTAGAGTCAAAGGCATTTCATCAACTCCAAGAGAAAAAGAGTCATGGGTAGAAATAGAGAACAGGAAGAAGTGGAATAAGAAAAACAGAGGACAAGAGTTTCTATAACATTAACTGCATCTTTTTAAAAATAACCATAAGAAGGGAAGAACTCAGGAGTGGTGGTGATAATAAGATTTAAAGGAAACTCCAGGGGAAGTCAAAATCTTTGAAAAAAAATTGGTGAACATTCAGCATCAAACCTAAACTCGTGGGTAAGTGATTCCTTTTAAACTCTTCTCTGCTAGTTTCTAGAGGTTTTAAGGCTTGTGATTTAAGATCATTATTTCTTTATAAGCCCCATGAGAGTAAAATCTCATGGAGCTCGAGAACCAGAGGGCCTGGGGATAGCTGTGTGCCCTCTCATCCCAGCTCATGTGGAAGAGACCTGGATGCTGTGAGCCATTTGACAGAACACCATGAAATATGGAATTATTAAGTCAAGTTAATACTAAACTTAAATAAACTAAATGGGTGTCTGTGCTGAATCAAATACTGCTTTAGATTTGAGTGTAGTGAAATGAAAAAAGTTATATAAAAAAGGAAAATTTTAAAAATAAGTTTATTTTTTATATTTTCTCTTTAAAAATTGCCCTTTATTTGACTTTCACAGTAAGATAACTTGACCTGGCTTATGAAATACAACAGATCTATGGCATCTGGATTCCAGAAAAATGATGCCAAAAAAACCTCCTTCAAAGGATTGCATGAAAATATAAAATAATGATTTGTTCGAAAACGGCTTTTCTGTCTTTAATTTCCTGTCATAGGTTTGTTTAGGGTTTTGCCATTTTCGTTTCAATCAGAAAGAAGATCCCTCTCTGAAAATAGTCCCCTATTAATAAGGCTCTGAGTTCTAAACAAATATTCATCAGAGAGATATTTTGATAGCTAACTGTGGAACCAAAAAAGAAGTCTCCCTTATGATGTATCTCTTCCCCTTTCGAAGCTTAAATTGGATAAGAGGGTTTATTTAACTTAGAGGTTCCATATCATTTTCTTCTCTCTTCTTTTCCTAATTTATAACCCTGCTCTGAAAAGCTGGCGGCTCAACTTGCTATTTTTAATGTGAGGGAAACTAAACAAAAGCCCTTACAGTACTGCTCAAATATCTGAAGTATTAAACAAAAGTCTATTGACACAGAAAAATGACCAACCAACTGCTAATGATTTTCCTATAATTTCCGTATTTTTATCCTCTTTTTCCTAAAACACTAGCCAAATTCCAGGGGATGTTTTGGTTTTCTCACTCGGGCCCCTCCACCGGCCCCAGCGTGCAGCTGCAGCTCATTTACGACAGGAGCGTCTACACAACCTCTCAGGCCCTAAAAACAGGCGCTGCTTCCACAACTCTTCCGGAACTGTTTTAACCAATATGTGACAAAGGAGTCTTCTCAATGTGGCTGTAAGAGAAGAAAATGGTAGTCATTTGAAGCAGAAAAGGAATTGTGTTCAGGTGGGCAATTCCATGAGACCAGAGAGCAAAATCCTCTCACTCCCCCTGTCCAGCTGGGGGTAGTACTGGCTGATGGAGCAAACCATCTGCCCTGTGAGTCTAGTCAAACACGTGACAAAGCAGAAGAATCTTATCCTCAGGGTCAGAAGGTAATCGTGCTACAGTGTTTTGAAATAGGCACCAAGAGACCTTGATTTGGCAGACGTATATAATCCCTCTTGTTTCTCCTTAAGAAATCTCAGCAGAATCCCCCCTCTTGCCTTGAGGTCAACTCTCTTTTTGCCTTCCTTCAAGTGTCTTACATATCAGGTTTAAATATTTTCTTTTCCCCGGTTCTACTCAGGAACATTAAATGTCTCTCTGTGTGGATAATGGACTACATTTCAATGGACTGTCTAGAAACGAAAAGCAAAACACCAAAGCAGTGTATAGGATATGTTGAAACTGCTGCCATTATCACACTATTCTCACCTGAGTGTGGACAAGACCCTCTCTGTACCACTGTTTTGTCCACATTGTTATTAAGCTAAATCACTATTTTCAATATGGCGAATGGAATGGAGAAGAGGAAGTCTGTGAGCACAACAGCACCCCCAACACAGCCCTTATAATCTAAAAGGAACCGAGTCACATGAATAGTATTGGGCTGCAGCAGCACGGGGCTCTGGTACAGCTTTTATGACCTATGTTTGCAAGCCTGTGGAGTATAGTCATGTTAATGGCAAACACTTGGTGCCCTCAGAGAAATTTCACATTAATAAAACCTGCAAAGCACAGTTCTATTCCTTTGAAGTTGCTACTAAACATGTAATATTAGCTTGTGAAGCATTAGATGAGGAAATGAGCTCGATAAGGACTCCTGCAGTAATAGCTCTAAATTGATTATTTCCTTCCCAAAATAAACTTGCCAGGCAGCCCTGTGGGCTTACTTCCGAAGACTTGCTCTGCCCAGGAATCTTATCACAAGGAAACGAACAGCAAAAACCCAGACACACTGTGATAAGACACATCCACTAAATATTAATACATTTATGAGATTCAGTCTTTTCTAAATGAGCCTAAGATCTCTTTAATGTTGCCACGAATTAAATATTCATTAACTACCTTCTGAACAAGGGAGGAAGAAAGAACAATGTCTTGTAATGTTACATAGTCAAGCACAATAAATCCTTAGTTAAGAAGGAAGGAACACAAATTCAGCTTGTTTGTATTATAGTATGAAAAACTTTATGTATAGAAGTCATATAAAAAGGAATGTAAAGAAGGATCTTTCAAAACACATCCATAGAACACATCCTCGAATTTAACACTTAGTTTATTTGGGTGTCATTCATCTGCACCTTCTGTTTGAAATCCAAGGCAAAAAGTCACATTTGCTGTTAATAATACATTTTTAAAACTCTTTATTCTTATCTTTCGGGTAAGTATCTACATAAAAAATAAATATTACTTTAAAATAAAAAAGAAACAAGCTTATTCAGGAAATAGCATTTTCGGCATTCCTTGGACTTCTTCAATCAGTATTAGCCACAAAAGAAAGAATTTGGAACTGGGAATTCTTGTGGTTTGGGTTTCTATAAAGCAAAGACTCCATCTTACCCAGAATCACTAGGCAATAAGGTTAGCTTTGTTTAAGTACATTGATGCTACAACTGTTTACAGATTAATGTACAAATATTTACTTATATAATTCAGATTGCCTGATTTTCCATCTAAATTTATAGTTCTTGCTACATTTATTCTGGTTCAGAATTCAATCCGATTTCGTGTTAAGACCTTTAAGGAATTGTTATTCTGATAAAAGAACAGAGCTGAGACCACTGAAATAATTACCACTCTTTTCTCTTTTCAGAAAATTCATTTGTAGCAGTCTAGAAACATAATTTTGATGATGAAAAATATGGTCAAATAAAGTAAGATCTTAACCCCCACAATTCCCATTTAAAAGACCGACAATTACCATTGCTTTCTCTTTACATTTTAGCCTTTGAAGAAGACTTGAGGTCAAAGCCGTGTTCTTTTACACTATATAATTATGTGATCCTCTCTATAGCCCTTAAAACATATACTGATCTTTTTTTATTGTCTTAGCTTGACTATGCAGAGGTTTTTGTTTTTGATTATTACTTACTGGTGCCTATGCACTCTTTGACACACTCCTACTTCCCAGAGGCTCCCAAATGACCACAGCCAGAAAATTCCATCAAAAAATTCACCATGTGACTTGTAAACAGCAGTCTAGGGAGAAGATTCTCAGAGTAGCAAGTCTTCCAGCTCCAGAAGCCTTTAGAGAATTTTGAACTCTGTAAGTATTTGTTGTCAGAGAGCACTGTATGTGTTGCAGGATGGTCAACAGCATCACTGGCCTCTACTTACTAGATCTCACCACCGCCACCTGATCATGGCAATTGGAAAGATCTGTAGATTGCCAAGTGGGAGCCAAAATCTACCCAGGGGAAGGAACTGCTGCAGGAGGAGCTGTGGCCGAGGACTCCCCTTCAAAAGACAAATTGCTCTTGCCAGCTGATTTTTAAGATGGTCTCCAAAGCACAAAACATGTCCCCTTCCTAGAAGGTCTCCATCAACAACTGATAATTTTGAGGGAATATATGTAAGTATCCTGCACAGGATAATATGTAGGATATATCTATATAAAACCAGGCTATACTCTGATATTTCATTCATATAATTGTAGGTTAAATGTTGCCAGTAATGGGACTCCTTTACATACACATCTGTTCCTCCTAACATCATAGAGGTAGTCAAGGTTATATTATCATCCTCATTTTATAGATGTGCAAAATTGTTTATCCCAATCAGCAGAGCCAGTAAGTGAAAAGACAGATACTAAAACCCAGAATTTCTAACAGTCAGTACAACCCTTTTAAAGTTGTGGTACCAAACAGCAGAAATTAAATTTACCTTCATGAGATTATTCATTTAACAAATATTAACTTAACAACTATTATGTGCCAGTTCACTATTATCAGTGAGTAAAACATACTAAAATTTCTGTCTCCATGAAGCTTGCATACTAATGTATAAAACAAAAAAATAAGTAAAACGTAGAGCATGTTAGACTCTACTAAGGACTCAGGAGAAAACTAAAACGAGGAATAAGAGCTACGAAATTTAGATAGAGTAGTGGAGAAACGTGTCACGGAGAAAGTCATGTTGAATATCCATGGAAAGGAATTTCCAGGAAAAGACAAAAGCAAGTACAAATTTGTGAGATCTGAGCAAGTGCGGCTGCTAGAACAGGAAGGAGCAGGGAAGGGGGGTGGGGATGGACTGAGCAGTCAGAAAAGAACAATAGGCAGAGGGCAGAAGGACGATGATGATGATGACAACGTATGCGTGGTGTGTAAGAGACTCAGTAATGACACAGCCCACACTGGGGTTGATGCTTTCATGGTCTCTTTTGCTACGGATTTTCCATGTTACTTCTGCATTGTTCTTAATTAATCTGAATGTTATTCTGTGAGAAATGTTTTCATCAGACCAATTAAAGGGACACTTAATTCAGAAATCCTAGTAATGCAGAGCTGTCCTTTCTTCTCACCACACAGAGAGTTTTCATTGAAATCATTTCTAGTTTAATGCAATTATTTTTAAAGCTCTCTGGAATTAATGTTTTTACAAACTAATTTTCAAATATGTGTTACTAACATTATTTTTATTGAATTTTATCTGTATGTTGAATGATAAATTTCTTGTCTGTATTCTGGTCTTCCATTCCATTTGCCTAAAGTTTCTGACTTCAATGATGTTTACAGTACCTCACAATTTAATATCATTTGTTAAGTTGACTTATGTGCTGCCTTATCTTCAACTAATTCTAATAATAATTTTACATAATCTAGTCTCTACAAATAGGTCTCCCTATTCTCTTGAAACATCTCTCACTAGTTACTCTATTTTTAAGTACCATGAACCATTAATTAATAATCAACATGATCACATTGTATATGCTAGTCCCAGAAATGTCTGAACATATAGTACAAATAAAATGTTGTGAGGAGCTATCTCATACTCTTCTAAAATACGTACATAGAAAGACTTTTGGGAAGAGAGACTTGTTTAGAAGGTTCATCTGCAATCTGGAAATTAATAAAATCCTTACTTCTCACTATTGTTTGACCAAAATTTGCTTAATAAGCTAATTATATTTAACAGTTCATATTATGAAAGAAAGTAGAGACCTTTTATCTTCCTTGGGGAGTTCACAATATTTGCTTTGAAAAAGTGCTAGAAAAACCTACAATTGGAATTGAGGGTAAGAATTCAAGGGAACCCTCAAGCACCAAAATGATGTCTGGACTACTTTGCTTCAGGCAAGTAAACGAAATATCTGCAAAGGGAAGGAAAGAGAAAGAAAAGACAAAGGGAAGTTGAGGAACCTGTACAATAGAAAACAGTGAGCCAAGGAGCCAGGGAAATCCAACACAGGGCTGCCAACCAGTGCTTTAGTAATATTTTCTTTTATATCTTTAATGAAGAGTTATTGAACATTTTAACACGAGTCAGGGACTATTCAAGGTTTGGTTACACAGAAATGAACAATGAAGTAAATACCCCTCTTCAAGAAGCTTTCACTCTTCTAAGGAAGTCAGACAATAAACTAGAGAAATGGATGTAGAATACATACAGACAGACAGACATAAACGGCAGATGGATAGATAGAGGGTTTCAACATTAGGTATAAGAAAAATGCTAAGGACACAAATTTAAGTACAGAAGAGGATAGGGAATATAGGGCCAAGTGTGGCAAATATAAGCAAGTTTTTCAAGAAAGATCTCACTGAGAAAACTACATTTTAGAAAAAAAGATGATGCAGCTGAAGGAGATGGGTTGATAGTATCTGAGGAAAAGCCTTTCAGGCAGAGAAGGCAGACGTGTAAAGGCTCCAAAGATGGAATGTGCTGGTGTATGTCAGGAGGCATGAGAAGGCTTAACAGGCTGGAAATGCTGGAGGAGAACAAAGGGGTCAGAGGGGTACTGAGAGGGATCAGATCATTTAGGAGCACTTTCTCTGACTGGGATGTAATGCCATGGATGATTTGGAGTAAAGGAGTGGCAAAGTCTAAATTAAATTTTTAGGAGTTCTGTATGTTGTTGCATTGAGGATAAACTAAAGCAAAGCAAGGACGGGAGTAAAGTGACCAACTAGAAGTCTATTAAATGATACAAGTGAAACTCAATGCTATCTTGGTCCAATTCAGAAAAATGGATATGATAGGAAGTGGTCAGGTATGGATATATTTTGAAGTTAGAGGTCCAACGATTTGCTAGTAAACTGAACAAGAACGAAGTAGGGGAAAAGAAGAAGACCATTAAAATTCTAGGGTTTTTGTTTTGAGCAATTAGAAGATGAAATTATTTTAACTGAGATGAGAAACATTAGAGAAGCAGATCTGGGGTGAGGGAATAGTAAGTTTCTGACTTGTTAAATTTGAGATATAAGTTATATATACAAGTGGAAATATATCTAAGTGGAAACCGCAAGTATACTGTTTGATATACACAAGACTACCATTTATAGAGGAGGGTGAGATAGAAAAGATAAAAAAAATGGGATTAATAATGTATAAATGGTCTTAAAAGCCATGAGAATAAAATTATATTTCCAAGAGATGAAGTATAGGTAAAAAAGAGAACAAATGCAAGGTGGTGTTCTGGGGAACTCCAACCTTAAGAGGTTGAAGAAATGGAAGAAAAAGGAAAGGAGTCCAAGGAGGAATGGCTAGTGAGGTGGGACGAAAAGAAAGAGATGTTCTGGAAACCAAAATGGAGGCAGCAGCATAAAACGAACACAGAGAACTTGGAGTTGAGTTTTAGCCAAATGAAGGTCATTCGAGACCTGAACAAAGGTAGTTATGATGAAGGGTTAGGGATAATGCATAAAGAGAATGATTCCAAAAGAAAAGAAAAGGAGGGAAATTAGAGACAGTGAAAATAGACAAATGAGTCATTTTGCTATAAAAAGAAACATTGCAATAGCTGAAAGGAAGAGAATTGTGATAATATTTCTTTGTTGTTGTTTCAAGATGAGAGAAATAAAGGAACAGATATATGCTGATTGGTAAAGATCCAGTAGAAAGAGAAAGGAATGATGTTAAATAGGAGCAAATTTTCTGAAATTTTCTGTGCCTTAGTAGGTTAAAGGTGATGAAATTTGTTGTAGAACAGGGATTGTTGACTTTGCTGGAAGATGACAGCTCACTCAGTGGCAGAGAGAAGGCCAGTGTGCAGAGGGCAGATGTAGATAGGAAGGAAGAGCCATAGTGGGGGCCATAGACCTCTTCTGATCACTTCAGTTGTAAGGGAGTAGGGGAATTGGGGAAGAGAAGCGAAGTCATCTACAGAGTAGGAGGCAGAAAGAAGGAAGAGGTACAAGTGCTAGGAAGAGAGAAGAAAGCATGGAATCATCATCTAGCAAAATGGGACAGTGAAATGTGTTAGGGAAATATATCAAGATTGCTGGGAAACTAAGAGCTGAAGAGGGTGCCCCAGAATTAAGTGAGACAAGTTACCATGGTTGAGTTTCTCTCCAGCCACTTTCAGTCATGTAGGAATAGGTTAAACTTAGATTTAATTGTAAACAGGATGGGAGCTTTGCCAAGTGAATACTAAGATGGGAAAGAGCTTGAGGCTTTGGGCAAGAGAACATTTACAGTCACAGGCCATGGGCTTTTACCTGGGTAAGGAGAAAACTAGGATGTGCTGAGGGATAATGCATAATGAGAAAGTGGTAATGTTAATGGATTTTTATTTCCCAGTGGAGTCCAAGGATTATTTTTGGAGTCACATTCTGAGAGATAGTAAATTGAAAAGATGGAAAGAGGTGGTCAGAGAATGGGATGCATGATAATGAGATGATGGAGGTGTTTCCATTATGAGGAACAAGTTCTAGGGTACCTCTGTGGGAGAGAATAGCTGATACAGAAAAGAGAGCAACATGATTGGAGGTCAGGAATCTAAGAGGCAATTGGAAGGATTCTTCATGTGTGTTTTAAAATCCCCCAAATTATGATAGGAATGGCATCAGTGAGAGTGACAGGGAACCATTCATCAAGGACTGAGTAAGGGAGAGTTTGAAGGCAGTAAATAACCATGTCAAGGGTGCAAAGGGGTGGTGTAGTCTGACAGCATAAGAGACAAACCCAGGGAGGGGTATGAGAGATAGGAGTTATGAAGAATGGTCTGTAAATGGTGAGGAACAGAGAGAAGGACATCTGAGCCCCCTCCAGGCCCAGTGGTATAAAGGGTCCGGACGGAAATCATCATGGCTTAAGAGGCTCTCAAGTGCAGAGATTAGAATATCCATTAGAATAAGTTCTTTGGCTGCTGTGTAAACCCGTTCTCATTCTTCCTACATAAGTTTCACTAAAACTCATGATGGTCTATATTGCTTAGGGATGTTTTATATAATTGGATTTGGGGGAGAAGCTATAAAGGTACTGATGTGTTTCTTTCCTGGGATCAGCTAGAGAAATGCAAGACATGTCTCTTAGAGGAACCAAGAAGAAAATAAAATTCTGGGAATATTCAGAAATCCAGGAGGCATGTTTGAGATTTCCACAAAAGCAAATCTAATCACTGAAAGCCAATTTGCAAAAGGCAGTTAGTCAAATGATAACTGGTCAACTGTTTTATTAAAGTTTATTTTACCCCTGCCCCACCCATCAGCAGCTACAGCCTCCACCATTTCATATATGAAATATAGTTTACATGCAGATACATTTTCAGGTAGGAAAAGAGTGTTCACAAAATGAAAGTCAACATCGTTTAAAAAAAAAAATGTCCACCTGGTCTCATCAAGGTGCTGAGGCAGACCTGAATAAAAACTCAAATTTCAGAAACATCAGTAAATTGGAGATTGACCATTTGGTGAACAGGCTTTTAGTGAGTTGATCTAGAAGCAGAATTCTATAGAACAGATTGGGTGCTGTTACAAGTCTATCTCACCTGTAAGGTCATGGGTACCTATACAGACATTACATCAGCTTCCTTCTTAGGAGCTTCAAATAGTGTGTGGCCTCTGAAATGTATCTAAGCTTTATGAGTGAGACATAAGCACATGGACTCCCTCCCTTCCCACCACACATACACTGCCTATCCTGATGGGTTTTGGTTGCTTCTAATACTGCTGCTGAATCTCTCATCACATAGACTGTCCTTTTAACATTTGATCCTTGTCAAAGATGCACAGCAACTCAAAAATGTCCTTTGGTTGTACACACACAACTGGCAGTCAAGCTTATGCAGGGAACCATAAGTCAGGCCAAAACCCACCATCATCATTATAGCAGGATGGAAAAGTCCCTGTACTATATATATGGTTTCTTTACTTTTCATATTATCCACTGTAGGAAGGTAAGGAGCAGAGAAAAAAGAAAAGCATCCAGGGAGGCTGTTAGAAGAGGGGGGCTAGAAGGACATTGATGCTGGCTGCAATGCATTTTCTTAGTATGAAAATCGCATTAACAAAGAATGGCTGTCAAATGCATTGTTTACCTCCTCCTTCCTAGGTTTACAGCATTTATACATTCATATTCAGAACCCAAGCTTGAAAAGTGACTAGAATGTGTTGTTTTATTGGAAATCATTAACCTTTTAAGCTTACATATAAATGCCACTGAAGAGGCCCTTCCAGGGCAAAATCCTCTACCTAATAGGCCAGGTCTCATGACCAAATTCAGCTACTCTCTCCATTACCATATAATTATGTATTGATAAGCTACTCAAGTCTCAAGAAATGAGGATATTTGAATGTGTTTCTAAGGGTCCCTACAATCTTACCATCCTTGCTGAGGTTGTATTCAAATTAAAAATGAGAATTTGTGACAGAAAATTCCCAGTGTTCTCTCTTACCCTTTAACCTTTCCCAACCCTTGCTTTAATCCTACCTTTAAAGAACCTATTTCTTCCACAGTGTTAAATCCCTTTCCTTACATAAGAATCCCCAAGCTTTTACCTCACACAAATAAGCTATCCTCAAGGAGTGTGGCCGACAACACCACCAGCCAGGAACGTGGCTTTCTTAACAGAGTAAAAGGGGCCACACCCTCAGCCTCCCAGAAACTTTGGGGAGATGGAGATGAGCACTAATGCAATGCAGTAATGAGTGACTGCTTCTTTCAAAGAGATACACCTAATTACTCTCATTGCCTGCCTGGCAAATCAGTGACAATGTTGCTATTCAACCAGTGTGTGGTAGCTAATGTGGCCTGAATGTCAACTTGTTAGCTGCACTCTGTTGATCTTTCCAAAGATGGAAGAGAAATTTCAAGAGAAAGAGAGAGAAAAAGGAAGAGAGAGAGAGAGAGAGAGAGTTTCTTGATTATTTGGGGGGAAATAATCTCATAAGCAGAGGACTATTACCTGTGTATCAATATACAAGTATTATTACTTCTGTAACAGTATACAAGTGATCTATTTAGTTTTAGAATGAGTTGGTTATCCAAAAAAAAAAAAAAAAAAATCAACAAACGCAATATTTCATGCTACAGATCAGTCCTGTTTTAACCAGGGTCACCCTAAGCCAAACAACAATTCTCACTATCTTGTGATTTGGAGGGGGTCCATATCTACCTACAACTCCCACATTCAAAGTCTTCATTGCAGACTCCTCTACCTTGCCTGGGTGAGAAGTCCGTAGTTGTCAGATAAACCATGATCTCTCTCTTGTGATCTCACCTAGTGGTGCATACTGTCTTCTCCTACTTTCAAAATTTAGCTATTTTCAGGGTGCCAGGGTGGTTCAGTTGGTCAAGCAACCAGCTCTTGATATCAGCTCAGGTCATGATCACAGGGACCTAGGATCAAGCCCCGAACTGGCTCCCCAATCAGCAGGGAGTCTGTTCCCTCAAATTCTGCCTCTCTCCCTTCCATCCTCAGATAAATAAATAATTTTTTAAATGAGCTATTTTATTTAATCTATTCAAGAGTAGACCTCCCATGCCTTCAAATTAATCTGATAAATGATTCTGTGCTAATGGGTTAAAAAGTTATGTCTAGAGGAGTCTCAGTTCATGAGACTATAAAAAAAGAAGATTCTAACTATAACTTCTCATCACAATGAATTTCAGTCCAACTAGATGTACCCTTTCCTATTTAACCAAACACTTTGTAATGCTGCCATTACTGTTCAAAAATTAAACTCACAGGCAACAAACCTACCAACAGATGTATTAAAAAGACTATATAGGGGAGGAGTCAAGATGGCGGAGAAGTAGCAGGCTGAGACTACTTCAGGTAGCAGGAGATCAGCGAGATAGCTTATCTAAAGATTGCAAACACCTACAAATCCAACAGGAGATCGAAGAGAAGAAGAACAGCAATTCTAGAAACAGAAAATCAACCACTTTCTGAAAGGTAGGACTGGCGGAGAAGTGAATCCAGAGCGACGGGAAGATAGACCGCGGGGGGAGGGGCCGGCTCCCGGCAAGCGGCGGAGCAACGGAGCATAAAATCGGGACTTTTAAAAGTCTGTTCCGCTGAGGGACACCGCTCCACAGGCTTAACCGGGGTGAAGCCCACGCGGGGTCAGTGTGGCCTCAGGTCCCGCAGGGTCACAGAAGGATCGGGGTATCTGAGTGTCGCAGAGCTTACAGGTATTAGAACGGGGAAGCCGGCTACAGAGACAGAGTCGCGGCGTGAGCTCACAGCTTGGGGTTACCTTGAACCGGTCGCAGGCTCGGTCAGCTTGGAGCGCGGCCGGAGGCCAGGCAGACGGGAGTAATCAGGGCACTGTTCTCTGGGGGCGCACTGAGGAGTGGGGCCCTGGGCTCTCGGCTCCTCCGGGCCGGAGACTGGGAGGCCGCCATCTTCATTCCCGTCCTCCGGAACTCTACGGAAAGCGCTCAG
>PJEN01022344.1:0-22242 GCA_004024605.1 Pteronura brasiliensis | reverse complement strand
ATTTACTCTTCTCCTACCCCCTTAACCCCCCATGTTGCATCGCCTCTCCCTCATATCAGGGAGATCATATGATAGTTGTCTTTCTCCGATTGACTTATTTCGCTAAGCATGATACCCTCTAGTTCCATCCACGTCGTCGCAAATGGCAAGATTTCATTTCTTTTGATGGCTGCATAGTATTCCATTGTGTATATATATATACCACATCTTCTTTATCCACTCATCTGTTGATGGACATCTAGGTTCTTTCCATAGTTTGGCTATTGTAGACATTGCTGCTATAAACATTCGGGTGCACGTGCCCCTTCAGATCACTGTCTTTATATTCATTTTAATGCATTAAGGAAATAAAGATTTTTGTTTCTCAAGAAAGTCTCATTGAGTGTAGTTTTGCTCTAATTGGAAAGAATGAGGAACAACAGTAGGTTATAACAGTAATGTCTGTCTCCTTATGATTTTATGTGGCTGCAAAGCAAACCCATGGTTACGTTTCAGGCGTAGCTTCTTCTGTGAGGTCTTCATACACTTATTCCTTTTCCTATATTTTCATCATTCTTTGTTCTTGTACTATAACCCTTTTACAGTGTGTTTTTAGTTAGTCATTTTTAGTTCAGCTTTTCTCCCTCTTGTTTCTGTTTTTTTTTTTTTTTAATTTTATTTATTTATTTGACAGAGAGATCACAAGTAGGCAGAGAGACAGGCAGAGAGAGAGAGAGAGGGAAGCAGGCCCCCCCACCCAGCAGAGAGCCTGACGTGGGACTCGATCCCAGGACCCCGAGACCATAACCCGAGCTGAAGGCAGCGGCTTAACCACTGAGCCACCCAGGCGCCCTTGTTTCCTTTTTTAATAAGCATCCAACCTTAACCCAAAACTAACTCTTTAAGGTGGAGACCATCTCCTCCAAATTTTTGGATTCTCGTGGCCTAGGGTGGTGCTTGTGTAGTTGAGTCTCTGAAAGTGTTTGCTGGCTGGGTCAGTTAGGGCTCTCTTGTGTCCATTTATAAGAGAGGTCAAAGGCTGTCCCGAAGGAAGGAAAACAGAATAGACTTCTTACCTCTAACAATGGAGGAGCCCTGGTTAGTGTCTCACTGAGGCTCCGATGGCCTTAATTCCCGAGTCCAGTGCTATCTTAGGGTTAAAGCCTGACTCTTGCCCAGCTTGAAGTTTCATTCTAATGGATGCGTGGATCAATAAGACCTATTTATAGAAATCATTTCCTTTTTGAGGAAATTTATTCTTCTTTGGATACTTGGTATTTATTTTCCAATCACTTTCAAGTCAGAGCAGCACAAAGTGTCTGTTCTGTTGGGACAGCAGTGCTCTCGTCCCCACCCACGGTGAGCTGGGCGCTCTTTGTGTGCCTGGCGCTGTGGGAGGGACTCTGAAGTGAGGAAAACACACTTTCTCTTTAGCAGGAATTAATCAGGTATGTTTGAGTCAGCAAGAGAATTTCCTGCGTACAGCATCGTGCTTTCAAACTGAGCAGAAATAAGAATTGAAAAGACTCTAAACACATTTGCAGCTTTTTCTGCCTTTTTTTTTTTTTTAAAGCCTCTTCAGTTGCGTTGTTTGAAAACTAGTTTCTCTTCCTCATTTAGTGCCTTCAAGGACGGTAGAACTTTCTGTACACATGCTCCATTTTCTCAGAGCGTACGTACTGCGCAGCAGCTGCGCCCGTGTCGTCCCGCTTTATCAGCCCGTCAGCCCCTCCGCTTGTATTTTGCAAGAAATGACTTTTCAGTGATCTGTTAGGTGGTTAGATGGTTTGACACCAGGTACCCACCTCCAAGTGTATGGCTCCCAGAGGCAGAGTGGCTGTGAACTCTGCACGGTCTTCAGCTTGCCCTTAGGATGGTATGTCCAGTCCTGCGTTTCCTCCCCTCCGCCCGGGACCGTGCCATGCCTGCTGCCACCCTGGTGTCTCGTGGCCACTGTGCCTCCTGCCTGGTGCGCCCTTCTCCCATATCTTCGGGTGACGGCCTCTTACTTCTTCTGCGTCTCCTGTCAGTCTCCTTCTCTGACCACTCTCGTTCCATAGCCTCGCTCCCTCCCACTGCTTGTGCCCTGAGCAGGTGTTTCTTCCCTGAACGCACACCTAACATCCTATGGTTGTTTGTCTTCTCTACTCTGTCTCATCTCCCTTGGCCACCCTATTTATGATTTTACCCTCACTTTAAATCCTCCTTTCCTGCCTTATTTTCTTCCTAGATTTTATCACCCCTACCTTAGTTTGAGTTCTATTTACTTATCTTGTTATCTACTTCCCACTTGTGTTTTCTTCCCTTCCTTAGCCCCCGACGCATTTAGAAGATCGCCTGGCATGTTGTAGGTACTCAGTAACTACTTGTTGAGTGAATAAATGAATGGATGAGTAGCAGATCCATAAGGAAAGGACCTTGTGTCTTGTTCACTGTGTAGAGTGTACATGGGAGGGTAGGTAGGGTTTTGCATTTTAGAGTCCAAGCCATGTAATATCTTGAGAAGTAATAGTAAGTTACGTCAACAAAGTGGCCTTTTACTTGCCCAATGTTGAAATTCTATAGGCAGAACTTTCTCTCTGGCGTTTACCCGAAGTTTGATGAACCAGTTTTGTTTGAACCAAATTTGATGAGTGTGATTGCTGGGAAACTTCTGTGGCATGTGTTAATTTTGTGTGTGATATTGTCACTCTTAAATTATCGTGTGTGTTTGACAATGATGAAATGTGAGCAGGTTTTATAAAACTTCAAAATTACATTTTCTATCATAGACAATACGTCTTTCCTTAGCTATCATTTGTTATTGCTATAAAATGTGTATACTTCATATTCTAGTTGACTGTTTTAGTTGAAGTACAAAGGTGATATTTCTTACTATATTAGCTTCCACAATTTTGGCTCATAGGTTTTTATAAAAGGGATTTTTTTTAACTTTTGGGATTTTTGGTATTTATGGCATGTTTTAGAAAGATTATTGAATTTTTTTATTTTATGCCTCTTTTCCTATTGTAGAATCTTTCTAGAATGGTGGAAGTAACCTAGTTTAAAAAGTTGTATTTTGAATAGTTGGCTGTTGAAGTAGGATCAGAGTAAGAGCTTTGATTCTAGAACCAAGGCGTCTAGTTTGTGTTTTTTGGATACCTTTTCTTAGATGCACCTCAGTCCTCTCACTTGTCAGATGGGCATGCTTGTAACACCTACCTCTTCGCATTGTGAGAATGCCTAATGAGTCAGTGTGCATACAACACCGAGAACAGTGCGTGGCATCAAGTAAATGTTACATAAGTGTTGGCAGTCGTCGTTAATGCAGAACCCTGTAGTTGAGCCTTGGCTTTCTCTACTTCCTATGCTTACTGTTTTAAAATTTCTTATTGGAATAATTTTATAACTGTAGAAAAGTGGAATGGAGAATACAGGGTGTTTCTGGATACCCTTCACTGGGCTTCCCCTTTCTTCCCATATAATCATAGCACATTTGTCAAAACTAAGACACTGTCACTGGAGTAGTCAGTTCTGCTATAACATGCCATAGGCACTCTTAACGATTACTGGCTATGCAGAACCTTGCAGTGAAAACCATGGCACTGATGGGAAAAGCGGGATTAATGGTCCAGCACTCAAAAGCTTTGTTCAGTGAAACAAAGTTAGGAACCTAAATGAAAGTCCTCACATATTTTTACATGTGTTACATGGGTAACAGACATCTAAATGCTAAAATATGGCACTGACCTTAAAACCCTTAGACTTCGTACGTGGAAATGGGTGTTGGAAGAGTTGCACTCGTGTGTTATTGGAGAAAGAGGAAGTGGGGGTGGTAAGAAATTCGGAGAAAAGTTGTGCCACCAGCTGTGGATGGGGGGGCTTCCTAACCCATTCTGGAAACTGAGCTTGCTGGAAGATGTTTGGGTGTCCCTGCACGCGTAACCCGACGTGGCTGGGTTTGTATTTCTATGTGCACGACATTTGTTATGGATGAAATTGGGTGTCAGCAAATGTGAAATTTGTGTTATGGTCAGATTATTCCCTCGTACATATCATTTGAACAAATTTGCACCCTCAAAACAGTACAGCGGAACAGACTACACAATACTGTTAACTAAGTGACAGATTTATTTGGATATAATTAGTTTTTCTGCTAATACCCTTTTTCTGTTTCCAAATCCAGACTAGGATACCACATTGCATTTGGATTTCATTTATTTTTAATATGTGGAAATAAACTCTGCCGTACATATATGTCAGTCAGGAAATTCTTTGACACCTGTATTTGCTAGATAATGAAAACTGACACTCATATTTATATTCCTGGATTATTTCCACATCAGTAAGGAAAGATTGCATTATTTAGTGTATTTGGGGATATTGCAATATTTAAAATATTTTATAGTTGTAAGTGATAAAACTGATTGATGGAAGTCAAATATCCAGGAGATATTTGCCCTTGTCCTAGACAAGCTGTTACGGTAGTAACTTGGCAGTTTGTTTGCTTGTAAATATCCGAGTTCAGTGAGATTATTTGGTGATTGAAAGTTTGCAAAGCGTGCTGTGACATGCAGATGGATTATACTTGTGTGAACCATAAAAGTGTGTTGCAGATGTTTGTTTCTTTTCTGAATTTGTGATTGCGAGAATTATTTGTTGACTTCTAATCATTTTCTGCCTTCAGCTCCACAGTAATTTATGTGACATCCCATTAAGGCTAAAAATCATAAGGGGCGGGTAAAAGACATTAAGTAATTTGCTGTTTAGATCATGGAGGATGTCAGCCTACATACTGGCCTATTTAGGAACTGCCCTTTCTCTAGAGCATAGAAATAGAAAGCATTTTCTTTCACCTGCGTTCATTGAGAAAAACACTGCAAAACAGTACAATAAATTGTATGACTGGCAGAAGCATTTCTCCCCATGAGCTACAGACCCAGGTCCTCTTTGCACCATGCATACTGTAATGCATGTTTGTCCCTGGCATTTTATTCCCTTGCTAACCCTGAATCATTCCTGCTTTTCCTAGGCTTTAATCCCTTTGTGGTGCTCTCTGCCCCACTTGATAATGCAGCAAGGTTTAAACTAACTGCGTTCTTATAGCAGTTTGATTCAGAATGAATATGTCTTTTGTGCATTTGTAGGTCCTATTTTTGGCTTTCATTTTTTTGGGCTCTGTTAAGTGTAGGGATGGTTAAGACCATGTGGCCATTATAAACTTTTTATGTTTTTAGAAAAAATTTTAATTGTAAAAAATGCATAACATTAAATTTACCATTTTTAACCGTTTTTCAGCATACAGTTCAATAGTAAATACATTGACCTTGTTCAGCCAATTTCCAGAACTCTTTATCTTGTGAAGCTGAAACTCTGTGCCCATTAACAACTCCCTGTTCTCCACTCAACACAGCCCCTGACCAGCACCATTCTGCTTCAGGTCTGGATGAAGCCGTCTACTCTGGGGGCCTCCGAGAAGTGGAATCGTGCAGTGTTTGTCTTTTTGTGGCTCTCTTATTTCACTTAGCCTAATATACTCAAGGTATAATACACTTTCAGTGAAATTAATGTTATGATTAAATAAAATTTAGAGTGGCTTGCCATCTGTGGGTCATTTTTCTGTTGATGCTACAAAAGTACTTCCCAAATGAAGTAAAGGATGAAGATGAATTCTAGTTTGAGATGCAAGGTTATCATTATTGCCTAACTTCCTATGGAAAACCTTTTCTTCATCTCTTGGTCGTAAAGAGAGCATACAAACTGAATGGAACTTCTGGTATCCCCTATAACACTTTGTTTTCTAAATCTTGGGTTTGAGTAGCCAAATATAGAGACTTTTTCTATAATTACAACAACATAAAATTTATGTCCTAAAATAGCAAAGCATCAATATGTATTTTATTAAAATTCCCAGTAGGATGAATTTGATTTCAGTCAAATTGATATTCTCTTATAACTTTATTTTATTTTATTTTTTTGAAAGATTTTATTTATTTATTTGACAGAGAGAGAGAGAGAGAGATCACTAGTAGGCAGAGAGGCCAGCAGAGAGAGAGGGAGAAGCAGGCTCCCCACTGAGCAGAGGCTGAGATCCCAGGACCCTGAGATCATGACCTGAGCTGAAGACAGAGGCTTAACCCACTGAGCCGCCCAGGTGCCCCATCTCTTGTAACTTTATAGAATTTATTTATTTATTTAAATAGAATTTACTTTTATTTTTTAAAGATTTTATTTATTTATTTGAAAGACAGAGATCACAAGTAGGCAGAAAGGCAGGCAGAGAGAGAGGAAGGTAAGAAGGTTCCCTGCTGAGCAGAAAGCCCGATGTGGGGCTCGATCCCAGGATTCTGGGATCATGACCTGAGCTGAAGGCAGAGGCTTTAACCCACTGAGCCACCCAGGCACCCCCTCTTGTAACTTTAATCAGTAATAAATAATTTATCCTTTGATAATCAGATAAGACTGTTCCCATTCTTCATAATGGAAAGATTAGGTAGAGGTTTACTTTTTACTGCACTGCAGTTTCAAATTGTTGATGCTTTGAAATTTTACATTAGTTGGTGATCTTTTTTTTTTTTAAGAAATAATTTGAACTAAGTTTTCGTTAAAGTCAGAGTTGACCCTAAGCGACTTTTATTTTTATTTATTTATTTATTTATTTAAAATTTTATTTATTTATTTGACAGGCAGAGATCACAAGTAGGGGGAGAGGCAGGCAGAGAGAGAGGAGGAAGCAGGCTCCCCGCCGAGCAGAGAGCACGACGTGGGGCTCTATCCTAGGACCATGGGATCACGACCCGAGCCGGAGGCAGAGGCTTCAACCCACTGAGCCACCCAGGCGCCCCCCCTAAGCGGCTTTTAAATCCAAGCTGTAAAGTTTTGTTTATTTTCCTTGAGGGGCAACAGAAGACCGTACCAGAATCAATTAATGGTGGCTTAGTTTCATAGTTTTAAGGATATTCTGGAAGTTTCTCCCCCATAAGAAACATATTAATGTTTCTTTGAAAGCAGATGCTGATTTTTGAATTTTAATCTTTTTTAAGTGAAATTTATAACAAATCATGAGTACCTTTGGAACTGATTTAAAGATTAAAGCATTTCTATATTGCTTTATCTTATTTCGTTTTCACGGAAAGAACAGTTTGAAGAAGATGGAGGAGTCATTTGAGATTGATGATGTGAGTCAGATATGGTCCCTGTCATCAGATAAATGTAGTAAGGAAGATATCAGGCAGGTTAGGTTAGATAAAACTCTCTTTAAAATACGTGTTATAGGACAAATACAGGTAGATTTGGAGATGGGAGAGGTTACTTTCTGTTACAAAGGAGATAAATCAGGAAAGCCTTCTTAGAAGAGGGAAAGTTTGCTTTAGATGTTGAAAGTTGAGTGTGATTTTTGATATTGGGAAGTTTGAGAAGGAAAAAGTCCTCTATTTACTTATTTATTTATATTTTATTTATTTATTTATTTATTTATTTATTTATAAGATTTTGTTTATTTATTTGATAGGCAGAGATCACAAGTAGGCAGAGAGGCAGGCAGAGAGAGAGAGAGAGGAGGAAGCAGGCTCCCTGCTGAGCAGAGAGACGGATGCTGGGCTCCATCCCAGGACCCTGGGGTCCTGACCTAAGCCGAAGGCAGAGGCTTGAACCCACTGAGCCACCCAGGCGCTCCAAGATTTTATTTATTTATTTATTTATTTATTTATTTATTTATTTATTTAAATTTTATTTATTTGACAGACAGAGATCACAAGTAGGCAGAGGCAGGCAGAGAGAGAGGAGGAAGCAGGCTCTCCGCTGAGCGGAGAGCCCGATGCGGGGCTCGATCCCAGGACCCTGGGATTATGACCTGAGCCGAAGGCAGAGGCTTTAACCCACTGAGCCACCCAGGCGCCCCTTATTTATTTTTTTGATAGAGACACAGTGAGAGAGGCAACACAAGCAGGGGAAGTGGGAGAGGGAGAAGCAGGCTTCCCATTGAGCAGAGAGCCTGATGCGGGGCTCGATCCTAGGACTCTGGGATCATGACCTGGGCTGAAGGTAGATGCCTAACAACTGAGCCACCCAGGCACCCTCGTCTGAATATTTAACATGAAGTTGTTTTACCCACTCAGTCTTCACCTGGACAAAAGATGTTCTCAGTGAATTTGTTAGTTGAAATGAAGTGAATTAATGTACAGGATTCCCAGTAAACAATCAGGAATCTGCTTTTCCTTATGTTTTTACGTAGCCTATTCCTGTTTATAAAGATTTCTTTTTCTTCTCTGAAATTGTTAAAAAGCAGCCTCTGTTGGTCATTCTATTGGTCATTCCCATTGTAATTTTGTTGTTGTAATGGAAATATTGCCTAAACTGTAGCCTGGATGATGAAGTAATTATGGAAAAAATTGGGGCCTTGCATTCACTTGTTTGATTCTCAAGAGAAAAATAAAAGTGTTTCTTTTCCCTTTAAAATTGAAAAGTTGATTAGTTATCTAATCAAAATTCAATTCCCATATGTGCAGTTTATTTCTGAACTGCTGCGAACAAAGAGCAATAAATTGGTTTGTATTTTAGGCTTGGAATAAGTATTTGGCCTTCTGTGGGGAGAGGAGTATAGAGAGTACTTTCCAAAATGGGCTATGTTGACGGTTTCTGAATCCAAGACTAACCTGGTGTTTGGATCAGAAAGGAAGAGCTAATCGCCTCAACTGTCTGGGGACAGGATCTGGAGCTGGCACTGGGATAATTGGTTTGCTTGTCTCCTGGCATTATGGGCCTGTTAGATCTTGACTCAATTAGTACTTGTCTTTCTATTTATATAAAGCAACAAAATGCATTTAGGGTAATTTCTTTGGTTAAGAAGGTGGAAATGAATTTTATTTCGAAGATTTTTTATGGCTTTGGAAAGTATGTTGATACTGATATTTGTTATGTATTTAGATCTGAGAAATACTAAAGAAATGAAGGTGTACTGATTTGTTCATTTCCTCTTTTGAGTATGGAACTTTTTTTTAAATATATGAACCAATTTTATGTTTCACATGTAATTCTCACAGCATATTTAAGGGATAAATAGGAAAAGGATTGTTATCCTCCTTTCAGGGCAAAAATTTGAGAGGCATTAGTAGAAATAATATGTTGAAATAGGGAGTTATTTTAAAAAATAATTTTAATTGCACTGTCATTTTAGTGTATATGTAACACTGTCAAATGTTTTTAATATGGCTTAATGCGGTTCAAAGTTTCTGATTTTACTTGAAATTAAGATCTATTTGAGAGGGTACTTGTTTTTTAAACTAATGAACACTCCAAAAAATCTGTTACTAGATTCAGCATTACCTCGTGGTACAAATGATACTCTTTTCATGGAGATGAGATTTTTCTTTCCTTACTCATTTTCCTCCAAACTTTAAGTACCCTGCGTAATAATTCTGAACATGTGATCCTTAAGTAGATTATAACATCTTCTGAATGGTTGAATTACCTTAGGGAAATAGTCCCTATAATTCTTCTTGATCACACAATGTCTTTTCTAGTCAAGATTTCATTAATATGTAAATACTTGTCTATAACAGCAGTGAATCTCTTTATCACGCTATATTTAATTAACATATAAATAACCCTGTGAGACACTTTCCCAATTTCTGATATAGACAAGCCTGTTTAAATATTGTATTTGTAGTAAGAAAAATTCTATTAAGAATCAAATTCATATTTCATACACAAAATCCATGCATTATTTTAAGGAATGTTTTGACCTCCATATATACCCAATTTTTTTTTTTTAATTTTTAAATTTATTTATTTGACAGAGAGAGATCACAAGTAGGCAGAGAAGCAGGCAGAGAGAGAGAGAGAGAGGGAAGCAGGCTCCCCGCCGAGCAGAGAGCCCGATGCGGGACTCGATTCCAGGACCCCGAGATCATGACCCGAGCCGAAGGCAGCGGCCTAACCCACTGAGCCACCCAGGCGCCCCTATACCCAATTTTTAATCCCAGAAGTTTTGATACTATATGTAATAACTGTAGGAAAAAAACTTCATGACTTATATAAACGTTGGGATCACGTGACATGGTATTGCCATCTATTTGAGGCAGAGAAGTGGACAGTGGTACTCTAGGAAAGCAAAGGCTTTTCGTCAAAAACACGGGTGTGTGTCTTGGTCCTGATACTTCGCTAGCTAACTGATACTTTCCCAAATGTGTTACATTTGGGAAGTGGTTTAGCTTCTCTAAACTTGAGTTTCTTCATGTGTGGCATGGGGACATTGCGGAGGTATCCGGACGCTCGAGTAACATGAGCGATGTCCCCTGCCACTGTTGGGAGCATGGAGGTGGCTTCCGGTGTCCGCCAGTGGTTAGAGTAGCTGCGGGTATGGCAGGGCGTGGCGGCAGCACCAGTGTCCATGGTGTCATGTCACAGATCTCTTCTAGTTCAAGCACATGAAGGAGACTTACAAGAGACTGATGAAGGAACAAAATGTAAAATTAGAATAGGGAATATCCATCCCGATGACAGTGACGCGGTGATGCTCATCTGGGACAGCTCCCCTTTCCTGGGATCAGGTGCCTGTGGTTCCAGATGATCAGTCAGGGGGTTGCTTAGTGAACCTTATTTCGAATGCAATTTTAAAGGTTTTATTTTCGCTTTGTATTGAATTCTTTATACAAGAAAGTGAATAAACCGTGAATGTACAATTTGGTGAATTTGTGAAGTTGTTGAAGAAGAATGACATTATCAGCGTCCCTTATACCCTGACCTGTTTACCCTCTCATAGTCCCCTCGTCCAAGAGGACCACTACCCTGTCTTCTGATGCCACGGCTTAGTTTTGTCTGTGAAAGAATTGGAGTGGCTTGTGTGGGCTATTTTGCCTAAACTCTGGAAAAGCATAATTAACTATTCTTACCTCTCAGCAGAGCTCGGATTTATGTTGTCTTTCAGGTTAAATACTTTTATAATGCTGGATGTACATTGGCATTTTGTCTTTTTATATTTAAAGTGTGTTTCTTATAGAAAATATACAATAGGTCCTTGAACAATGTGGGTGTTACGGGCACCGACCCCCCAGTGCAGTCAAAATTCCATGTGTAACTTTTGATTCCCCAAGAGCTTAACTACTAATAGCCTGCCATTGACCGGAACTTACCAATAACATAAACAATCAATTAACACATATGTTGTATGTATTATATACATACTATATGTATTATAGTAAAGTAGGCTAGGGAAATAAAAATGTTATTAAAAGATCATAAGGAAGAGAAAACAATCGCAGTACTGAACTGTATTTATAGGAAAAAGAAATCTGTATGTAAGTGGACCCACATAGTTCAACCAAGGGTTGTTCAGGGGTTAACTGTAGTTGAATCTTGCTACTTAATCTGGTAATCTCTGCCTCTATGTTGTCATGCTTTGGCTATTTATATATGGTGCATAGTTTAGTATGGTTCCATTCAAAGATGACCATCTTGGTATTTGTTTATCATTTGTTCAATTTATTCATAGTTTGCCTTTTTCTCTTTTGCTGCCTTCTTTTGATTTGGTTATTCTTATAATTCTATTTAATCTCCTTTATTGGATTATTACCTATCCCCCCCCTTTTTTTTCTTTTGGGTCTTACCCTAGTGTTTACAGCATAGGTCTTTAACTTATCATAGTCTACCTTCAAATAATGTAGTAGAACTTCATGTATAATGTAACAACCTTACCCCAGTGTTTTTCCATTTTTTCTCTCTGCTGGCTTTTGAATGATTTTTGGCCTCTACTTAACTTTTACGAATGTTATGAACTCCACCATACACTTTTATCATTTCTGCTTTTAATCAGTAACTTTTTAAAAAATTAAAAATGTGCTTTGTACTTGCACATTTCCACTGCTGTTCATTGCCTTTTGTAGGTCCCGATTTGTATCTGGTATCAATTTTGTTCTGTCTGAAAGGCTTTCTTTGGCATCTCTTTTAGGACTAGTCTGCTGGCGATGTATTCTCTGCTTTTTATGCCTGAAGAAGTCTTCGTTTTGCCTTTGTTTTGAAAAATACTTTTGCTGAGTACAGGATTCTAGGCTGTCATTTTTATCCTTTCAGTTCTTCAGAGGTGTCAGTCTGCTGTTGTCTTCCATTGTCCTCCACGAGGCCGGTTGTCATTCTTACCATTTCTCTTTACATCGAGTGTCTTATTTTGTTTTTAAGATTTTCTTTGTAACTAGTTTTGAGCTCTTGGATTGGGATGCACCTTGATGTGGTTTTCTTCGTGTTTATTCTCATTGCTGCTTATTGACTTTTTTGGATCTACACCTAATTTAGGAAATTCATGCCAATTATTTCTTCCAATATTTTTTATCTCCCCCTGTCTCCCTGCCTTAATACACACACTCTTTCCTGGACCATCACTTATATGTGTGCTAGCCACTTGCTCTTGACTTACTACAATTCTTTTTTTTTTTTTTTTTTTTTTTTTTTTTTTTTTTTTTTTTTTTTTTTTTTTTTTTTTTTTTTTTTTTTTTTTTTTTTTTTTTTTTTTTTTTTTTTTTTTTTTTTTTTTTTTTTTTTTTTTTTTTTTTTTTTTTTTTTTTTTTTTTTTTTTTTTTTTTTTTTTTTTTTTTTTTTTTTTTCAGTCATTTTCTGCTTTTCATTTTGGATAGTTTCTATTACTATGTCTTTTGTAAACTTGACTACTCTTTGCTTCTGCCATTTCTGCCCTTAATGCCATTGGTGTGTTTTCATCTGAGTGGCTGAGTTTTCATTCCTAGGAGTGAGGTTTGGACTTTTAAAATATTTTCTATTTCTGTATCATGTTATTGGTGTTTCTTGGTCTGGTTTAAGAAATTGATAATTCTCCCAGTTATGGGCCATAATTTCCTGCTTTTTGTATACCTGGTATTTTTTACTGGATGCCAGGGATGCAGGTTTGTTCATCTCACTAGCTGAGTTCCTATCACTGTTGTTATGGAACCCATTTTTTCCTTTCCCATAATGCATTGTTTATTTCATCACCCTGTGTGTGTGTGTGTGTGTGTGTGTGTGTGTGTGTGTCTCCTATAAGGTTGGCTTCTCTGTGAAGTTGATCTAAGTGAATTTCTTAATTTATAATGAGTAAAATTAATTTGTAATGGGTTTCCTTGATTTGAAAACTATAGCAAGTGATCTAGCAATGCAGTTATAGGGCTAATGATTTGATATTGTGTCTTGTTATAAACAATCTCGAGCCTGTTTTTTTATTTCAGGGTCAAATCCTTCTCCTCTTCCTGTGTCCTTCCTGCTCTTCTTGTTTCTGATTGTGTGAATTAGTGTTGGTTAGGTAGTAGGAATCTATACTTAAACATAATTAGACCCATTTCCTTCAAATTCTCTAATGCTTTGCTTTCTTTCTCTTCCTGTAATCTCTAATCTAACTTTGAATTTCATCAGCAGTAGAGATGTGTTAGAATTCCTTGCATCACAGATACTTAGACCATTCATTGTCTTCCCAACCACAGCCTGTGGAATTGACATCAGAGTCTCTCTGTCTTCATTTCTGGGATTTTCGTTTCTTTAGTTGTGATTGTCTATTGTCTGCAGTATAATTTGGCCTAGATCCAAAGAACTCATGGTGGTAAAAAGATGTGTACCGCAGTGTCTTAGGGCAAACCACCTTTTGTGCTTCTTTGTTTATCTAAGGCTCCGGACTTTCACATTTCTCTGTGCTTCTGTGTGTTCACACACGGGCACAGAGCCACCTGAAGTATGCGGCTTCTGCGGTGCTGCTGTTGGCATGGGTCTACAGTAGGAGATTGTACAGTCCATTTCAGAAATTTTAAATCAGAAAAATTGAAACAAACCCTAAAGCACATTGTCTAAATCTTTAGCTACAGAAAAAGCTTATCGATCTTGAGCTGTACATACCCTGTGGTTCAGTGGTTGCTTTTGTTTACTAATTTGTTTTTCCTTCTTCAGTCCTTCAGTTCATCCATCTGTCCATGCATCTGTCCATCCATTAAGTATTTAGCAGGGTTTAAATGAATGCCAGGTATTGCTCTAAGAATATAAAAATGACTCAGACTTTGAAGGAGCGTCTAGTTTAATAAAGGAGCAAGACACAAATAAATAATTGTACTTATCTTATGTGACTTTTGATGGGATTATATCTTGATAAATCCGTCGTTGAAAATACTAAGTTGAAAGTTCATTTAATACACCTGTCCTACTGAATATCATAGCTTAACTTAGCCTACCTTAAACATGTTCATGATACTAACCTACAATTAGGCAAAATCATTTAGCACAAAACCTATTTTATAATAAAGTGGTAAGGATCTTAGGTAATTTATTGAATACTGTACTGAAAGTGGAAAATAGAATGGTTGTATGATTACAGAAGGGTTCTAAGTAAATTGGGTGTTGTCCTTAGTGGTCGGTCACATGGCTGACTGGAAGCCGTGGCTCATTGCTGCTGTCCAGCATCGTGAGACCATATCATACCGCGTAACACTAGTCCAGGCAAAGACCCGACTTCAAAATTGAAAGTACAGTTTCTACTGAATTCATATCCCTCTCATGCTGTTGTAGAGTAAAAAAAATTGTAAACTGAACCATTCTAAGTTAGGAACCATCCATAATTCTGTGCAGTGATAGCAGTAACGGGAGTACATACAAAGCTTGGTAATGTGGACGAAAGTCAGGTAAGCTTTATCTGGGAATATGATAGAGGGTTTCAATTGTTTTTCCTCTAAGAATCACCACATTGATTGAGTCAATTAAAGACAACATTGTAAATATGCCTGCCATGAATCAAACTTCTTTTCGATCCATTTGGATGAGATTAAATGCTGAATTTATAATTTTTAAAAATTCTTTTTAAATAATCTCAATCCACTTTTTTTTTCCTTCCTATCGCCACTATACAACTTAGTTTCTGAAGTGTAAATTTTTCTTTTTGAAGAGGTTTTTTTTTTTTTAAGTTAGAGTCATACAAAGCTTCCTTTTTGAAAGGAGCGTGCTGAATTACTTGACTGAATCATTTTGCTGAGCCTCTTCTGTAAGTTAGCTCCTGAAGGTGTAAAGAGGCCCCCGCTTGGAATGACTTGCGTGCAAACACCACAGCAGCAGTGAGGTCAATGCTGCGAGACTATCACAGCCTCAGCTCTGTAGTCTTAGTTGACTTTTATATTTCTCATTTATTGTTCAGATTACATTTTTTTCTTTTTTAAAGTTGAAATACAGTCAACACACGATGTTACATTCGCTTCAGATTGCTGTCAACATCAAATTGGCTTCACAGCATCGCGATTCGACAAGTCTATACCTTACGCCAAGTTCACCACAAGGGTAACTATCGTGTGTCATCTTCCAACGTTGTTCCACCGTTGACTGCATTCCTTACATGGTGCTTTCTGTTCCCGGGACTTACTCATTCCATAACTAGAAGCTTGTATCTCCCACTACCCTTCACCCATTTTGCTCATCCCCCCACTCACCTGCCCTCTGGTCACCATCAATTCTCTGTGTTTATATATATATATATTTTTTTTTTTAATCTCAATTAGCCAACATTCAGTCCATCATTAGTTTCAGATGTAGAGTTCAATAATGTATCAGTTGCATATAACACGAAGAGCTGTGTTTCTGCTTTTTTGCTTGTTTACTCATTTTTTTTTTTTTTTTGATTCTACATGTAAGTGAAGTCCTGTGGTATTTGTCTTTCTCTGTCTGACTTATTTCACTTAGCATAATACCTTCTAGGTCCATCCATGTTTTCACAAAGGGCAACATCTCAACCTTTTTTATGGCCGAGTAATATTCCATCACATATATGTACACCGTATCATCTTCATCCGTTCATCCATTGATGGACACTTGGGCTCCTTCCATATCTGGGTTATTGTGAATAATGCTGCAGTAAACATAGTTTACATTTTCTTTGGGTAAATACCTGGTAGCAGAATTACTGGATTGTATGGTTTTGAGGATCCTCCATATTGTTTTCCACATTGACTGCCCCCATTTACATTCCCACCAACAGTACACGATGGTCCTTTTTTTCTCTACATTCTTGTCGATACTTGTTATTTCCTATCTTTTTGATTCCTAGCCATTCTGACAGGTGTCAGGTGATATCTCATTGTGGTTTTGATTTGCATTTCCTTGATGATTAGTGATGTTGAACACATTTCTCCTGTGCTTCACTAAGTTTTATATCTTGATTAAATCTTTACAGTTCTTAAAAGGATTTTTTTTTTTGTTGTTGTTATTTGTTTTTGAGAGCTCCGATATTAGGATGAAGAGAATATCAGGGGATATGTTTCTACTGATCATTTATTCATTCACTCAGTAAGTCACGTTCTGGAACCAGGCTGTCTGGGTTCAGATCCCAGCTGCAGCTTTTTAGTTGTGTGACTTTGCATTGTTAGTAAACATTCCTCTGCCACTGTCTTCTCTCCAGTAAAACGAGAAAGAGAATGTCTGTCTGTCAGGGTGCTGACTTTATATATGTATGTATATGTTGCTTAGAACTTTGTATTTGTGCTCAGACATAGGAAGTGCTATGTGTGAAATGTCCATTCAGTGCAGGTCTAGAGGCGGGAATATACGGGATCTTGAAGGGTGATGATGGGGAAGTCACACTTGCTGTGTCTTGAGATCTGCATAGGCATATTTTGTTGTTTCCTTTAGTTATATGAGTAAAAGGAAGATTGAAACATTCTTGTTTTCCTCCTAATCCTTTGGTTCAAACTCTCTTAGCATGATAACCTTACATAGGGTCAGGGTTTATAAAGTACATTGATACAATTCATAAACAGTTTGGTACATTTCATTAGTTTTGTAGTTGATAAATTCAGATGTCATATACTTTTATCTTTGTCCTGGTAGGCTTCACTGGTTTAATTAATAGAGCAAAGATTTGTCAGGGTCTTGTTATCTTTAAGTAATATTAAATAAGAGTTTTGCTGCTATTCAGTCTAAGTACCAGAACGGGGATTGAAATTGACTCGATTTCTCTACTTCCCTGATGGTGGTTGGTGCACTGTAGTTTTGAGCTCCCCACACCGTGTGAAATAGTCCCCATAGATGCTTACTTGACTCTTAGATCTCAAATCTTTCAGTATTGTCACATCAAATATGTGTTCGCCCTTCCTGAATGTAATACTGGCAACTCTGAAACTATAGTTGAGTTTATGGTATAAATGAAAATTATTGTTCACCAGTTTTAATTCACCCCTATTTCCCATAGGTACAGTATTATAAGTATGAAAATCATGACAAAAACATTTAAAAAGAAACATTTATAAATATTTGTTGTGTGTAGCACCACATGCTGAATGTAAAAATTGCTTCATAAAAGTTTTGGGGATTAAAAAAAAAATGTTGTCTTTTTTAACTTACTAAAGTGTATGCCATGGAAGTTGGGTTTGAGGATGCCTTTTTTTCCCCTAGTAACCTTCCTTGTAGCAAACGTAAGTATTCCTCATTGTTCTGAGCACTTTGAATGCCTCGTCTTCAGAATTATGGTCCTCTCTCCGAGGGATGGGTGAAGTGCTTATGGGTCAGTCTTTCAATCACTGACCTCTCTAGTCATCTGTTGCCCTTTGTTCTGTTGACAACAAACACCTTGGTGAAGAGTAGCCTTTCTCACTTACGTTTTCTGGAAGAATTTTCCTTTAGAGTTTGTGGCTGTCCCTTAAACTTAAATGATTTTGCCAACTTGTTTTCAGAAATAATTAGATCATCCTTTGCTTATGGTAACAAATTTATTTTCAAATTCTGTTTTAAGCATTTGGGAGAGGGATGATGCCTTGTGGATATTGTTGCTTTTTTCTACCTCATAAATCGGCTCATCACTTCTCATTACTGCTTACCGTGTTGATCAGGATATACTCAGGCTGGTGTCAGCAGACTTTATTGCGGTTGTTAGGTATTTGTAAACACAATCATTGGCATTATTTATACAGAGTTACTATTTATCATAAGGTAGATCTTGAAATGTCACCCAGTTTACATATATCTTGTGTTTTACTCCCCATGAAAACCGTCTTGCTGGTGTTAGGAATAATGATGATTTTATGACGGTTGAACCCTTGCCGTGTATCAGTACTGCTCTGAAGTCTTTAGACTTGCTAACTTGATTCGCCACAAATCCAAATGAGATTAATGCTGTTATTCTTTCTGTTTTACTGATGGGGAAACTGAGGCACAGGCTGACTGAATAACTCCCATCAAGGTTACACAGCTGTGTAGGGTGGTGCCTGTCACAGAGGTTAAACTTCTAAGAGCATCCTCTTAATTGCAATGGGTTAGAACTCAAGAAGATATTTGTCTAGTCTTGTCTTCATTTGGGGCAGATAATATTATAGTATTTGCTAACTAGACGAAGCAGCTGGGTCCCAGGGGGCCCGTGAAGTAGCTGGTGGAGGGGGGAGGAGAGTCCAGGTCCCGGAGGTGGTATTTTTGCTCTGGTTTCTCGTATATGTCACTAACATCGAGGTTACAAATGAAGTTTCCAAATAACTCCTTAATCTCCTGTATTCTCTAAGTCCTATATTAGTGACAGTGAGTGCGTCGGTCCAGAGGAGAAGTCCCGAGTGACGCCTTTAGACAGCTTTTTTCCAGCCTGGCCTTCTGAATGACAACAGCGTTTTGACTGGACCCCACGGAGTTTCAGACCAGTGTGATCTGCTCAGTAGCCGTCACCACAGTGTAGCTCTGCGTGGGCTCAACTTAGGATTCTTTCCTGTCCTTTATTTACCAGAACATTTTCTTCTATGCTAAATAATAGAAATAAATAGAACTCCACATCTTAATACCAACGCATAAAAGGTGGCAATTAGTAGTGATGCTCGGTCTGTTTTGCCTTTTGTTCCATGGCATAGAACACGAACAAAAGAACTTTCTGTAAGTTTATTCTTGAAAAAATTTCTTTGAAATAAAACATTTAAATTTAGTGTGAGAAATAATTGGCGAGAGAATAGTTGAACATAATAGAACTCGTGATATTCTTTCCTTTACTGCTGACAGGTAAATGTTACCTTCAGATGAAACCAGCAAAGTTTATTGTTTGGAATAAAACAATGGACAGGGTTCTAATAGAAAGAATCTTAAAATTAAGCAGTCATTATTTTGTAAAGAGATCATTTAAGTTTACCCTGTACTTCCCTTTTTTAGTGGGGGTTGATGCACTTAAAATTAAGTTTTAAGTCTTCTCAAGCCAAGCAGAAACAGTAAAAGACAAAGATGAACTAAAGTGTATGTTAATGTTTTGTGTTTGTGGGACTTTAGATTCAGAGTGTAACTTCTGCAACTCCCCAGACTTCCTACAGTTCTTTAGAAGGAAGCAGTATGTTTTCTTCTAGCCTTTTTTTTTTTTTTTGAATCACAGTTTCACCTAGCCCAGTGACTGATTTACATGACTAGGATGTTTATTGTGAACAGAATTAATGAAAAAGGTTTTCTCTGAATTTTACTGTGTGTGCTGTCACTCTGCTTAGCTTATGAGAGAATTCAGTAGCTACCATTTGGGCATTTTTAAAAGGGTAATGATAGAACCAGTTGGTTATCTTCAAGTGTAAAGAATGGTGAGATTTAGGGAAATACGCATTCTGAAATATTTTCCCCGCCTGAACTAGAACATGACCTGTCCTGCTGCCTGGATGGGCTGTGCACCACTGCTGGTGTGGTGTACTCTTTCAGCAGCAGCATGGTCTGTATTAGAAAAGTGCTCTTGGGGCGCCTGGGTGGCTCAGTGAGTTAAGCCTCTGCCTTCGGCTCAGGTCATGATCTCAAGGTCCTGGGATCGAGCCCCGCATTGGGCTCTCTGCTCAGCATGGAGCCTGCTTCCTCCTCTCTCTCTGCCTGCCTCTCTGCCTACTTGTGATCTCTGTCTGTCAAATAAATAAATAAAATTAAAAAAAATTAAAAAAAAGTAAAAGTGCTCTTGCTGTCAGATCTGCGGATTCCATATAGATCTATGTACTTCTTTGGCACATCTGTTTTTAGGAACAGATTATCCCCTTTCATTGCTTTATGCCAATTTTGAATTTCTGTGATTCTCCTGAGAGCACTTTTTGAAAAAAAAAATTGAATATAGTTGACAGTATTCACTTAAAAAAAAATCTTTGTGCTTTAATTTAGTAACTCAGGTAACACATTATTTTAGAGTCTGCTAAATGCCAGGCACTATTTTAGGTATTGAGAATATGGGCAATAGACAAAACAAAAGTTCTGCCCTCAAAGACTTTATATTCTGGGTAGGGAGGAGATCATGTTTTTGAAATGCTCGTATGATCGTATTATTTGAAGTATGATAAAAATCTACAGTATTTTTATAGCAAGTATTTTAAACTCCTAAAGTTTGTTTTAAAAGAGTGTGCTTTGCAGAAATATCCTGTAAGAAAAGAACACAAAGAAAGTTTTTGTTCCTTTGCTTTTATGTAAGTGTTGGTGATCAGACCTAAGGTCTCGCCGTATTTCGTAGAGGTTAGTTTCATCATACTAGTAAGCTATATAATATTGAGTTTGGTTTTTATATTGTACTTTAAATATGCATGTAAATGGTCTTTACTGGGTTGTCTGAGTTAAATTTCGGGAAGGCTCAAATGACCCTCTCCCAGCCACCTATGCATCTTGCCTGGTGGCTCTTAGGTATGAAGCAAGGGATGGTAGAAATGAGAGTGGATGGATTTGCCGTTGGGGGCTAGATTGTAGCCCTGGTGCCCTTTCTAGAGGGGTGTACTAGTTAGAAGTCTAAATTGTGGATTCTAACTTGTGTTGAAATCCTGGCACTGTCATGTAATAGTTTTATGAGGATGGGCACATTCACTTGGGCTTCAGTTTTCCCATTATAATATGAGGAAGAGCCTGTCACCAGCTACATTAGATTGGTAGGACTAAATGAGGTATTGTATGTTCAATACATTTCATTCTGTCTGGTCCATAGTAAGAGATCAATAAATGTTAAAGATAACTGTCACCGATCATCGCAGATACACTAATAGTAGTACAAGTAGTACTGTTATTACGTCAGTGGTGGTCAGCACATTTAGAAACATTTAGTTATGCTTTGCCTTGAAAATGCAGCAGAAATACTTTATTAACTCAGGATTCTTCAGGCTTACCTTTTAGAGTGTACTTCTTAGCAGAACTTGTCATTACTACATGTTTTGATAAAAATAAGTATGTTTTCTTACCCATTTCTGTTCAGTGGAGCTTAACAAAGTTTTATAGCTTTCTAGTCTTTAAATACCAAATGAATATTATTTTGCTGAGGGTCCCACGCCACTGTTAGTCATTTCAGTAATAACCCTTGTATCTAATATGTACATTGTGTAGAAAGTACAAATCTTGACTTGTAATACATTTTTCTAAAATTCTTTTTGAAAGCATTTTGTGTAGCTGTGGAACCGTGTCTGCTTTAATTAGAAAAGGCAGTAATCGTTTGTTCATTTTTTTTTTTTTTTTTTTTTTTGTTCCTTGTTCCTCAATTCACTGCTCTAATTTATTCTTCTGTTGGAAGAGCGAGCATTATCATCCTCATTGTATCCCATGTTCTTCTTTACTTTCCATTTCGGTAGCCTGTGATAAAGTATTAGTTATTGACACAGAGGGAAATAAAATAGTTTTTTATTTGGTGACAACTGAAATAGTGTGATTTTGGCATCTCTGCTGAGTAATCCTCCATGTGACGCAGAAACTTAAAAATATGAACTCCGCTGCCTTCACAAATGTTTCTCTGATACACAGTTTGCAAGGACATTATGTGCTAGCTGCCAAGTGGGTAAAACACTGTGTTTATAAAATAGGGTGTAATACATTTCTTCTTGTCTGTATCTAATGGGGAGCTTTGACTTTGGAGAATTTGCACCAATAATAATCAATGGACAGGGATGCTGTTGACTGATGGACTGCACTGCCCTTTCTCAGACCTTTCAGCTTCCGTCTTCTACCTGAAACCACCCAGGGGGCTCCTGTTACCTCCTACATGAGAACTAATCACTTCACCGATATTATATTCAAAAGTTTACAAAGTGTTTCTTGGGCAAGGCATGTTGTGTTTGTTACCTTGGCAGAGAAAAAAATGCCAAATACGACTTATTATAAAAAAGTGCAATCCTGAGAGAGGAGTCAAGATGGCGGAGAAGTAGCAGCTGAGACTACTTCAGGTAGCAGGAGATCAGCTAGATAGCTTATCTAAAGATTGCAAACACCTACAAATCCAACGGGAGATCGAAGAGAAGAAGAACAGCAATTCTAGAAACAGAAAATCAACCACTTTCTGAAAGGTAGGACTGGCGGAGAAGTGAATCCAGAGCGTCGGGAAGATAGACCGCGGGG
>PJEN01022343.1:0-22237 GCA_004024605.1 Pteronura brasiliensis | reverse complement strand
GTTTTTTTTTTTTTTTTTTTTTCCTTTCCTGGTTGGTTTTCTGGGGGAAGGGCCTACCACGTGGGTTTTCAGTCAATGATGTTCCCTGAGTTAAGTCTTCCAGTCCCCTTCAAGGGGGTGGGCTCTGAGGAAACCGGGTTTTTTAGGCTTTTGTTCTCTGGAAGTTTTTATGTTTGTTCACCATTTTTTTTTTTTTCCCCTCTCGCCTTTACCGCTTTGGATGGTTTTTGTAGGTTTAGAGAAAGGCAAACTACACCCTGACCTCCCTCTCAGAGAGAAGCCCCAGTCTGTTCTTCTGTGGGTGTTGCAGAGCCCATATAAATCCCCCCTTGGCCGCTGGCAGAGCAGGTTCCGAGTCGTGGTCCCTGGGGATGCAGGATCTTCTGCTTGTACCCAAAACCACGGCAGCAGCGGCGGCTGTCTGGGCAGCTCCGGACCGCCAGAGAGGTTCCAAGCAGCGATCGCACACTGAGATTTTCCCGCTGGCCCGGGCTGGGAGTGCCTGGTCTTTCTGGGTCTAAGAGCGCCCGGCTTGCGCCCACCTCTTTCAGGGGAGAGTCTGGGGTGCGCGTCTTAGGCTGAAACAATGGTGCATGTCAAAGAGCGCCGGCTGGGCTTTTGTACCTCTCTCAGGGGAGGATGAGGGGCGCGCGCATCTCGGGCTCTGTAGCAGGGCTCGCCCGTTCTGCCCTCCGGCGTGGCTCCCATCCCCTCACAGGGACCAGAACCCACGCAATCTCGGGCGCGATGGCGGCTCAGGGACCAAGACCTGGTTTCTCCGCCGCACTCTCTCTGGCTCCGCACCATGGGAGGCTGTCCTGGGACCGGGGACTTAAGCCCCTGTCCCTAGCCGCCCCGATTCCCACAATTTCCCCCCCCCCCCCGCGATCTTTTGCTCTTTTGGCGTGCTTTCAACCAGTCTCCAAGTTAATGCTGGTCCGCAGACGCAGGGCCCTCTCCGATTGGGGTATTACTTTCCGACCGGTCACCTCTGGTGGCTCCCTCCCCCTTTTGTTTATCTTCCGATATCAGTCCGCCTTTCCCACTCCGCTTTACCTGCCCACTGGCGTCTTCTGCCCCTGTAGAGATCCAGATGTGATTTCATGGGTGATCGGAGTTCTTTGGTAGGTAATCAGCTCACTTTAGGGTACAGGTTGAAAAGGCACCTCCTCCTACTTCCCCGCCATCTTGTCCCCCCTATAGGTGTCTTTAAAACCTAAGTGGCTTCTTTTTCCTCCAGTCAAACGGTTTTTGTCATTATTAAGATCCCTCACAGTCAAGAAGCCACGGCACCAGGGGAAAGGTGGGTCCTGTGCCCTCTACAATGTGCACACACTCAGGAGACACCCCGAGTGACACACTTAGGGAAACAGGGATGATCAGGAGCCAAGTGTAGTGTCCCTTGTCCTCTCTTCACCATCAAATCTAGAGATGACATCACATGATACAACGGATGAAAAAGGCGGATGGATAAAGATGGGTGGTTTCCCATCATTTATCCTTTTGCCATCCAAAGTCCTGGGAACATTGCCAGGAGAGAGGACCCTGGGATGGTGAAGTGGGACAGTGTGAGAAATAACAGAGAGACTGGTAGACCCCTGAGGATGTCCATGTCTGGATCCCGGGGGCTGTGGCAATGTTCCTTTACGTGGCAAAGGAAATGCAAGGTGGCAGGTGGAACTGAAGTTGCTTCTCAGCTGGTCTTAAAGGAGGAGGCTTCTTCCGGATTATCTGGGTGGTCACAGTGTAACCACAGAAGAGGGTGTCAATGCACCAACCACTGCTACTTGTAGAGGCAGAGGCAGAGGGCGCCACCAAGAGGTGTGGGCATCTCTAGAAGCTGGAGAAGGCCAGGAAATGGGTTGTCATCTAGAGCCCCCAGAAGGAACGCAGCCCTGAAGATACCCTGGTTGGAGCCAGTGGGACCTGTGTTGTTGGGCTTTCCTAACCCACAAAACGGCAAGATGAGAAATCCGTGTTGTCACAAGCCACTAAACTTGTGACAACTTGAGACACCAGCAGCCCCAGGAAATTAACCTAAGGGGCAAACCAGCCTTCATGCTAGATGGGTTCTAGGGCAGGAGGCTGGGACTGCTGCTGAGGGTGATGACAGGGGTCCCTTCTCAGCGGCAGCCCCCGGGAGGCCCCGCAGGACGGGCTCCAGGCGGGCGCTCCTGTCTCATGGACGGTTCTCTTGCAGGGCTGTGTGCCGGCCGAGGAAGCAGGGGGACTGACGGTGAGTTCCTTCAGACAGACCCTCCTTCTCCTTCACTCCAAACTCCCCGTATCACTTCTCTTTCCTTCAAGGGGTTTCCCGGGAGCAGACAAGGGCACCAAACCCCATCCTGATCTCTGCTTCCTTCCAGAGTCCCTTCCCCAGCCGTCCCTCAGGGCCTGGCCCAGCTCGGTGATGCCTCACGGGAGTAATGTGACGCTGCAATGCCAGACTTCTACCAAGAATGTCAAGTTTGTTCTCAGAAAGGGAAAAGTTCCTTTGGAGTCTGTGCACTCATGGATTCCCACAGACGGGCCGGCTGAATTTCAACTCACTGACCTAAAAACCAACAGTGCTGGAGAGTACACCTGTGACTACTACAGACAGGCCCCCCCACACAAACGTTCACAGCCTAGTGACGTCCTCCTACTACTGGTGACAGGTAAGGAGGGTGCCTCGAAGGGACACAGGGTCTTCCAGGGACAGGTGTGGGGGAGGAACCGAGGGAGGGAGGGGGCAAGGGGAGACGGAGAGACACAGAACAGAAAGAGCCAGGGCTTGAAGGGGAAATCACCTTCCCGCAGTCCGAGTGGAAAGAGGGTGAGATCAGGGATCTGTCATCTCCTCCACGTGGCGGGAACCCCTGCTGGGAGAACAAGGGTGGGTGGGGGATGCAGGACTTCTCCCCATGACCTTGGAGCCCTCCTTCTCTTTCAGGAAATTTTCCTAAACCTTCCCTGCAAGCCCACCAAAGGAGTGAGGTGACCGCAGGAGACACCGTGACCCTGAGGTGTCAGACGGCAGCCGATGTTTACCAGACTATAAAGTTTGCTCTACTGAAGGCAGGAGCAGCAGGGCCCGTTCAGCTCGAGGGTCCAGTAAGGAAGGAGACAGACTTCTCCCTCCAGAATGTGACAGCTGGTGACACCGGGAACTACAGTTGTGTGTACTTCCAGACCAGAGCTCCTTTCTGGGCCTCCGAGCCCAGCGATCATCTGGAGATCCGGGTGACAGGTGAGGTTTGTACTGCTGGGTGGACCGTACCTGGATTACCTGCCACTGAGATGCTGGGACCTGAGGGAGTGAGGAGTGGGCACAGTCTGTCTCCATAAGACTCTGCAGCTTGGAGAAATCTTGAGGAAGAACCAAGGGAGGGCCGGGATTCTGCAGAACAGTTTAGAGGATCTTCTGCCAAGACGGAGCACAGAAGGTGGAGAATCACATAAAAGGAGGCTGGGTGGGGGCTTCCCACTGTAGGTGGCCACATGTGCTCTGGGTGGGGGGAGCAGCCTTCGGGGTGAGGGGAGATCTGCAGTAATTGACCCCCCCTGGGCAAATAAGATGTAGCCACAAAACCATCACACATCTCCTGGGTAGGGCACAATTCATTTGGACTAAAGTGTGAATGACACCTCCTGGGGTTATGTGGGTGGAGATTCTAGCAAAAAGGCAGAGGAGGAGGGAGAGAATAACAGAGCCCAGGAACATCTTGAGAAGGGCTCACAGACTCCAGGAAGATCTGTGTTCCATTTTCATTGGGACTCCAGCACTCCTGCCTTTTAGCTTAGCTGAGTAGAGCTTTTCTCTTCCTGCCAAGCCCTTTCTTTCAAGACGCCTGATTTTTTACAAGTTATGGCAAAAGTGCATAATGTAACAGTTACCACCTTATTTTCAAGTGCACAGTTCAGTAGTAGTGCACCTACACCAGCTGCCTCCAGAAAGCCCTTTGTCTTGCAGAACTGAAACTCTGTCCCCATCAGACAGCCTCTCTGTACCCACCGGCCCCCAGCCCCTGGCTCCCACCATCCTACATTGCCTCAATGCATCTGACTAATCCAGGAACCTCACATCACTGGGACCATACGCTGCTTGTCTTTCTGGGATTGGCCTTTCTCACTCCAAAATACATTCTCAAGGCTCACCCATACCGTAGCATGTAGTTAGATTTCCTTCCTTATTGAGGCTGAGAACGTCCCATTTTAGGGACAGACCACATTTCACTTACCTCGTCATCAGCTGATGGACATTTGGGTCCTTTCCACCTATTTGGCTACTGGCCTGTCACCTCCTGGCCACCAAGTGGCTATCAGTTCTTCCAGATGTATATGCAGAAACGGGATTGCTGGATCATAGTATGGTTCTCCCTTCATTGGGGACCCACCATCATACTGTTTTTCTGAGTGGCCACACGGTTCTACATTGCGACCGACAGTGCACAAGGATTCTGCTGGTTTGTTCGGGAGAGGGATGTTTCCTGACCCTTGTGCATGTGGGCTATTTTTGATGACTGAGTTTGTCCAGGACAAGGGGAGGAAGAGAGACCATTAGGAACCAGGCCTCCTCCTGGATGGGAGCTGAGCTCCCTAGTCCTGAAAGGATGACCAGTCATATCAGCACAGGGCAGTGAACACAAAAGTAGTGTGTTCCACTGTCTCATGTTGAAATCCTAACCCCTAATGGGACAGCACTGGAGGCAGGGCCTTTGGGAGCTGTTTAGGTCATAAGTGTGGAGCCCTCATGATGGGTCTAGTGCCCTTATTAAAGGAGACCCCGGAAGCTCCTTTGTCCCCTTCTGCCACCCAGAAGAGCCCCGCTCCCACCCGTGGACCATGCTGGCACCCTGATCTCAGACTTCTAGTCTCCAGATCTGTGAGAGAAAGATGTCTCTCATTCACCTGCCCCGCTCCCAGCCTGTGGCATGCCATTAGAGCGGCCCAAAGGGACTAAGATGGCTAATGAGGGTGAGTGTCTGCTCAGCAAAGCTGTTTGCTACAGAATTACAGAGCCCTGGCCAGAGCAAGAAAACTCCAAGGTCCCGATGCTGATCTGGACACCACGGGCAGCAGCAGGTGAAGAAGTTTTCTCTCTACCCCAGGGTCAGGCCTCGGAGCCCAGGCAGGGAATTCCACGTGCCTCGGGACCCCTTCCCTGCATCTAAGACCCAGCTACTCTGTTGTCTTCTAGGTCAATGTGAAGGACATTCCCCCCCAGGGAGAAGTCAGGTAATCGGGAGAAAGGGAAGACCAGTCTAACAACCACAGCCACTTGACCAGGGACAGCACCTGCCACTTGGGTAGATGGCCCCCCTGTCTGGAAGGCTGTGGACCCTCTCTTGTTTTGCAAATAATTACAAGCGTTTGGATTTTAGCTCTGCCTGCAGATTACTTAGCCTCTGCTTCAGCTTCTGTCCCTGTTGAATGGGATTGATAGTAGCACGTACACAAGGGCCTCAGGGGTGAGATTTTGAGGAGTTAATTTACCCGACTCCTTTCTAAACTGTGTCTGGTGGACGGCAAGTGTCATCTAAGTCTTTCCCATTATTGTCATTATGAACGCCCAGAATTTCTCTCTCTGCATGCCAGAACAGCTCTGCTCAGAGCTGCACTCCTAGTGGGAGACTTTCCAGGAAACAGAGAATGTGTGTACCCCGCAAAAGCTGACGGCAAATATCTTCACCGTTACAATGACTCACAAATATCAGTGGAGAATTACATGACCTCCTGAGGTCCTCCAGGGTCTAAAAAGGCCAAGGGTGCCCGTCTGTGTCTCTAACTCAGCTCTGTTGCATGTGACAAGACTAAGCCAAGAGGAGATGGTCTTTTCAAGACACAACACTCAAAGAGACAAAACTGGAAGAAAAATATGGTAGGCTGGACCTGCTCTCTGCAGAAGGCAGAAATTTTAAATAATTTGGGGGTATTCAACGACTGGTGAATCACTTTTTTTGTTCTCTTCTTGCTCCTCTGAGTTTCTTGCGTGATGGTCATCCACAGGCTGCCCTGGCCTGAGTGCATGAGCGACAGAACTGCTCACCTGCAGGGACCCAGGACGCTGTCATCACGCCCAGTAGCCACCCTTCCCGTGTTCCTTCCGCCCCCATTCACACCCTGACAATCGTCGCCAAGGGCAACAGGCTGAGGAACACAGGAGGGTGGGGAGGGGGGTGTTTGGCACGGAGATGATTGGATGCAGGTGCAGGGACAGATTACTGCAAATGGGGCCCAAGAGTTTCCCTCTGGGATTCGCCAGTGCCTTTCATCAGCCCTTTTGGCATTTCTGGTGGTCACCGCTGGGGATGGGGGATAGAGGATGCTCCCCGCATCTAGGAGGTTGAGACCGTGGAAGCCGCAAAACACCCCGGGATGCCCAGGACCCCTCCCCACCAAGAGCCCCTGAAAATGGATGGCGCCCAAGTCGAGCAACCCTGCTCCAGACCCTCTGTCTGGTCTCCAGCTAGACACCAGAGTGCCTGCAGGGATTTTGAAGATGGAGACCACACTCTCCTCCAATTCCTGAAGCCTCTGATTACTTAAACTATGTGCCCCGGAACAGCAGTTGTTCCAGAAACCACCTACCAGAATACTGGCATCGTAGCCTTCCTTCAAAGTCACTTGTGGTGTTCCAGGTTTTTTTTTTCCCTTTTATTCCGAAGTATGGTTTGTCTCCAGTTTCCCAGCGATTTCTTCAGAGCCAGACCCTAGGGTCCTGATGGTTTGTGGGGTTTACTCACCATCTCTGAAGCTGGAATGAGATCAGTGCAGTCTCTGGTGTGCAGAGAGCAGAAGGCAGCTGGCAGGGGCGGGAGGAGAGAGTGAGTAGACAGGAGGGGGTCGAGTCCAACTGTCCCACTTCCTGACGGTGTGGCTCCGTAGGACAGAAGTGAAGAGCTGCGGGTGATACCACCCGGAACAGAGGACACAGTGGCCCGGAGTGAGCACACATCCCAGGCCTGCTGCCTTCTTTGAGGCACAAGGCTGGGGGAGGAGGTGGGGTCTTCAGATGGTCTCAGGGATGTGCTGCTTCTGCTTTGGTCCACTCGCAGCCAGCACAGCTGTGGATGGTAAAGTCAATGAAGAGTGACGTGGTGAGTATCATCACAGCGGGGTCCCACCCCTGGCTCTGCTACTCACTAGCTGTGCGACCCCAGGCAACTCATGTGGCCGGCAGAGTAGACACGTGGGAGAGAGCTGATGTAGAGTCTGGGGGCAGCTGGAAGCAGAATTCCTTCATCCTCAAAGGAGATCAGTCTTTCTCTTTGGGTCTTCAACTGATTGGATGAGGCCCACCCGTATTATGGGGAGTAATCTGCTCTACTTACACTCTCCTGACTTAAGTGCTAATTACGTCTGTTTCTAAAAATGAATTTTAGTTACGATTGCATTTATTTTATTTTATTTTAACTCCAGTGTAGTGAACATGCAGCGTTATATTAGTTTCTGGGATTACCTTCCTGGCAACCGGTCCAGACTGGTATTTGACCAAGTAACTGGGTACTGTAGCCTAGTCAAGTTGACACAGAAGTTTCACTATCACACCCGCCACCCACGAGTCTTGGGTTTCCTGAGTGGGATCCGGACACTTCCAAATACGCTTGCCTTTTCTTTCTGTTCTGTTCCCTAGATAGACCCAAAACTCAGCAAACCCTCCCATGACCCAGCAAGAGACCTGATAAGAATTTCCTTTCTTTTGAGAAATCTGAAAAATACTGCCTAATAGAAGTGACAATCAAATAACAGATAGTCCCATATCCACAGCCCGGAGTTAGACTTGTTTATAGTTTCTCGTATTTATTCCAAGCTGTTTTCTTTCCACAAATAAAGATTTTAAAAAAGAGAGTCCTCTTTCCTTCTCAACATTATTCCCATGATTTTCCCCCTTCCCAGTAGAACCTTCTGCCCTGAAGTTTGTGTTATTTCTGTGCATGGCTTTATATATTTTTTACTACATGGGCATGCCTTTGTAAATAACGTATAGAGTTTGAAATTTTATTTAAATTTGTTTAAATCGAAAACTTGACTCAAGAATTCTGTCTTCTAGATAAAACTGAAACGAAGCATCCCACGACAGTGGGAACAGGAATAGGTAAGAGAGCAGAGCTTCCGGGACATGCACTCATCCACCTGCGGGATGAGACGTCCTTGCGAAGCCACGAGTCATCCACCCTTGGGAAAATTTGCGAGGATGTCTGTCTTCTGGTGGTGCCTGAAGGCTGTGGCTCAGTGCAAGGTCTTTTGAGGTGGGGAGATCACAGGCACAGCTCTGCCTCCTCGGTAGCTGGGCCACTTTGGAAATGGTACTTTGATGCCCTCTGATGCTCAGCTTCTGCATCTGTGAAACGGGCATCACTCTCTCTCTCCCAGGAGACCTGTAGGTATGAAAATAGTGTAGTGAGCTCTCCAGCGCGTGGTAGGAACTTGACCGATGGTAGACAAACTGAGGCACCAGAACGTGTCTCAGGAGACCACGGGCCCTCTTACCCCTCGCCTCTCCCCAGGGACCCCTTGGATCACCCTCATTGTCATCTCCATCTTCCTCGTCCTCCTTGGAGCCTTCCTCATCTGCAAATACACCCGGTGTGGTGAGTTCGGGAAAACAACAGCTAAATATTTGGGAGGAAACGGGAGAAACAGAACGGGGAAGTAACGCCACGGGGTTGATCCTGTCTGTCTTTTGTCCCCAGGGGCAGCTCCTGAGACGGTGACCAAACGGTAGGGCTGCTCAGCGGATCCCATGAGCCCTACTGAATGCTTCCTCCATTGCTGCCCTGATTACTCAAGACCTTCTCTCTTCCCTCAACAACTCATGTGGCCCCAACCAGCCCCAGAGACCCTCCCAAGCGTCTCTGCATGTCCTCTCTTCTTACGACCACCCTCCACGTCTCACTCTGCGTTCTTTCTTTGGGTCCTTGCCTCACGGACCACACTGGCCCCAACCACTTCCCATCCTCAGCTCTCAAGACTGGGCTGAGCACCTGAACAACGTGGGGACCACGGAGGGGGGTCAGAGTGTGGAGGAAGTGGGGGGACTTTGGTTTACACATGATCTTGCTTGGCGCCGCCCTCCACCTACCCACGATGATCCCGATGTCTCACTCCAACTACCTTTACCTCCAATGCGTCTCGGTTTCTCTCCTTTAGCTCCCGCTCGGAGGGACCCGAGGAAGTGCGGACAAGTACTCAGCCTGAGAAAGAGAGCGGCGGTGGGTACACGTGTGTGTGCACTTGTAGGTGTGCTGTGTGTGTCCATGTGTGCGGCCTGTGCTCACGCAAGCGTGTGCGTTTGAGCGTGCGTGCGAGTGTGCACGTGCAGGCGTGCGGGGACGCCTGTGAACGCGCGTGTGCACACGGGCGGGAGCACGCATGTGCAGATGCGTGTGCGAGCGTGCTGCACGTGCACATGTGTGGTTTGCACGCTTGTGTGCATATGACTCGAGTGCGTGCGTGCGTTGAGTGCTCGTGTGTGGACATGCACGTGCGTGTGAGAGCACACACGGGTGTAGGTGTGGGCACATGAGGGTATGTATGGTGAGTGGGCGTGAGTGGGAGCCTGGGAGGAAGCAACAGCACCACGTTTCCCCCTCAGATCCGTCCGCAGCTGTGATGAGCAGCTCTCTGGCCTCGGTAAGTCTCCCCGGGGCCATTCCCGTTCCACCCCTAGTCCCAGGCTCTCCGTCACTCCCTCCCTCCGGCTTTGTTAGTGGTTTCCACCTCTGCCATCCTCCACCCCTACCCTCGCTCTGCTGTCCAGGAGAATCTGGTCTGAAATTTTCTGTGGCTTCTCTGGCCAGGGGACCTCCATCCCGTGACGAGTCCTTTCTGGGAGCATTTCCCCCACACGACATGGGGTTGACGCTGCCGTTATTATAAACGGTTTCAATCCTGGGCCGGTGATCTTCCCACCCCGAGCCTCTGAGTCTTCATCTGGGCAAAAGGAACAAGGTGCCGCACATCCGCGAGCTATTTATGAAAGTATGGCCGCCGCCGACCGTGAAGTGGCCACGTAGAACAGCCTGGAGTAGCCCTTGCTTTTGGCATCTACACTCCAATTTTTTAAAAAATTGTGGCAAAATGCACATAACGCAAAATTCACCATTTAATCAGTACAATTTAGCGACTGTTGGAGTATTCACGATGTTGGGCAAGAATCACCATCATCTAGTTCCAGAACATTCTCATCACCCCAGAGGAAACACCTGTAAGCACGCTCCGTATGCCCAGCCCCCTGCCCCCGCCAAGCCCCTGACCGCCACTAGCTTTCTGTCCCTAAGGACGGACCTATTCCGGACATTTCATATTAGCGTTCTCTCTGACGGCTGTTTGTGTGAATTGTCTATGGGTTCATAACCAATCAGCCCAAACACACGACTGAGGACAACACTTACATCTCAGCGGGGTCCGCAGGTCGGGAATCTGGGTGAGGCTCAGGCTGGGTCCCACAGCCTGGGATCAAGGGGTTGGCCAGGGCTGGTTCAGGCTTCAGTAAGAAAGGGTTTGTTTCCACACTCACTCAGGTGGTGGCTGGCGGGGGTCTGTTCCTCACTGGCTGTCCGCCAGAGACCACCCTGGCCACACGGGCCTTTCCCCAGGACAGCTCGTAACACAGCAGCTGGCTCGGTCAGCATGAGCGAGCGACCTGAAAATAGGTGGGAACAAGAGGGAAGTCCTGTCTTTCGTCACCTAGTCTTGGACACAAAGGACACAAAGGCACAGGACAGCCCATCCTTTTCACTTATCCCGTTGGACACAGGCATGCCTGTAGGTCCCACCGACCTTCCAGAGGGTAGGGGAATGCACCAAGACTCGAAGAGCAGGAGGCCCTTTCTAACACAGCTGTCTACCACACTGCTGTCGCAAATGCCAAATCTTCACGACCAACCTCCTCCCCAGGAATACTTGGTTCCTCTTCTCCTTGCTTCCCTTCAGGATAGAGCAGCCCTGGTCTCAAGAGCTGAGGAGCCCCACGGAGTGACTTATGCTGAGCTGAACACCAGAGCCCTGAGCAAGGGTCCCTCCAGCCAGACGGAGCAGCCTCTGGAAGCCTGTGTGTACTCGACCCTTAAGGCATAGCCAGGAGACCCCAACAAGGGGATGGACGAAGGAGAAAGGACCCTCGAGGCACTCGGTGAATGGGAATCCCTTTCCTCAAATCTCCAATGAAGACTTGTTTCCTTCTTCTAAAAATTTATTTATTTTTAAATGAGAGGCATCATTTGCATAGAGAAAACTGCACAAACTTTGCTAGGTAAATAGATATGTATATATATGGGATAGCGCTACCTATCCCCTTGGGTATAACCACCGTCCAAATAAAAACAGTATTTCTAGCACTCCAGAAGGCTTCTTTGTGCCACTCTCTGGCTAACCACCCTTCCCCCGAGATCATTCCTTTTTCTGACGTGCATCACCTTGGAGGACTTGGGCCCGTTCCTCATACGAACTCACACACATGCATGACACCACATGCGTTCTTCCACGGGGGCTGCTTCCACGCGAAGACGTTGTTTCTGAGGTTCACTCCGGATGTAGTTACTCGCACTGTACCTCCTTCCCTTTTTACTGATGAGTATTACTCCATCGTGTGTTCATGCCGCAACTTGTTGATCTGTTCTCTGGTGGGACGTTTGGGTTGTTTCCAGGCTGAGGCTTCTGTGGGTCAGCTTGCACGAACGCTCTGAGCTACGTCTTTGTATACACAGGTGCGTACGCAGGCCTTTCCCTGGATTATACACAGTGGGGCGGCTGGGTCAGAGAACAGGTGTGTGCTTCATTCCACGAGACGCTTCTGAACAATTTCCCAGAGGGGTTGTCCCACTTCCTGCTTCCTTCTTCACAAGTGCCCAGTGCCTTTCTTGACTGCCACCCTTCTGCTCCCACTCCCTTCTCTCCGCAGAACTGCCCCCATAACCCCACACACGTTTGTGGGCTTGATGAGCCTCCATTGTGGCCTGTGACCTCCAATCATTCTCACTCCTGGTATCCATGCCCCTGCGTGATCCCCTCCCCTGGTTTCGGAGACTTGTTCCTCACGGACAGAAGACAGCAAAGGAGACGGGAGGTCACTTCAGCAGTCGTGTTGATAAAGGATACACCCACCACCTGGCCAGCAGGCTCCTTCCTGCCTTCTTGGATTGTGCCCTCGCAAGATGACGTGAGCTCCCCGTTTTGGGGAAGCCCCCTGGGCCAGGAACCGAGAAGAGTCTCCAGCCAGGGAGGAACCGACTCCCGCCAGCACGCATGTGGGCCTGCGTTGTGTAATAAAGACGCGGGCTGGTCTTTGTCCTTGGTTCTTGGGAGGTAATCTCGACGCGACGTGCGTGGAGCCTCTCGCATAGCAGAAGCATCTCTGTTCTTTGCGGTGGGCGCTTCGTACCACACCCGGGTTTATGTCAGTGAGGTGACCCAGGATGAGGGCTGGTGATGCCAGAAAGACCAACCCTGTGATTACAGGGTTACAGCCTTGACCTCTGGGGATGACAGGGGGCTGGAGACAGAGTTGGGCATGTGGGCAATGATTCAATCAATCACACCTGTGAGAGGAAATCCTGGTGAAAATTGGGGACATTTGGGGAGCTTGCCCGCTGGTGATGCATCCTGAGGTCATAGGAAGCTTCGGTTTGGGGGCCCTCCCAGACTCTCCCCTGTGTGTCTCTCCAACTGGGTGGTCCTGATTTGTATCCTTTATAATAAAAACTATTATCATAAGTACAGTGCTTTCTTGAATTCTTCAAGTGGTTCTAGCAAGTTCATGCACCTGACAGGAGTACAGGACCCTCCAGTATTTTAGGACATCAGCTCAGATCTGCAGGTGACTCGGGAACACCTGAGCCTGCGGCTCGTGTCTGCAGCGAGGAGGTCTCGTGGGCCCTGCACCCTCAGCCGCGAAGTCTGTGCGGACTCCGGGTGGGTCGTGTCAGAACAGCAGTGCAGCTCGGAAGTCGATCCTTCCCCGGCTGAACTTTCAGATCAGACCCCAGCCCTGGCTGACACGGTGACTGCAGCCCACGGGGGATCCTGCTTGCGGTGCTTGGGCTCCTGGCCTCACAAACTACGAGATCGTGAAGGTGTGTGGCTGAAGCCACTGTATTGGCGGTAAGGTTGTTACAGCAACAGATAACCAAAACGCTGAAACCCTCGTGTGCACCCTCCACACACTGAGCCCGAGACGAGGACGCACCTGCACCGCCGCTGGGGGAGGCTCCGATGGTTTTCTGGGTTCCACAAGCTGGGTCCCAACTCTTGCCCCTGCCTCTCCCACCTCTATGCCTTTGCACAAGGGAACCCGCCCCGCTGCCCTCACTTTACATATTTCTAGTTAACTTGCCCCTGCCACCTGAATTTTACCAAACACGGTTTGGCACAAAGCACACTGGTTCACCTGCATCGTGAACTCAGCAAGTTGGTCAAAACCTAAGTGGACGGGGATTTACATTTTTAAGTGGCAGAGACACACTTTGCTACCTAGAGACGAAATCAGGGAGGGCGGGGAAAGAAAATGGGGAGCTGTCATTTCAGACCTTCTGATAATTTCATTTCCTGGCTAAGAGCGAGCCTGTGAGTCACACACAGCTTTTCCAGGAGACAAAAATGATTTGGGGTACAGAGACCGTGGCCTCACGGAAGTCACGGCAAGTCGTGAGGAACGTGGCGCCAGGCCCACGCATGCTGGTTATTTGAGCGCAATGCAGTGAGGCTTGTTCCAGCAGGAATTGTCTGAGCTCTTCTGCTGACACACAAACGTACCCCACGACCCCGACCTCTGCTCATGGGATGAAACCCACTGGTTAGTAGGGTTGCTCTGTAACCCCGGATCCAAACTGTCCTGGAGGGCTCTGTGCCAGCTCCTCAGCATAATTTACTGGTAAACATTGGCACGATGGTGGAAACCAGCTCCCGTGAGACCCTCCGGAGGGCTCTGCCGCTGGGACCAACATCATGCCCGTCATGGAATAGGAAACCCCAGCCAAGGACCCGTGCTGGGTTTCCCAGTTCTGGGGGCTTTGCTAGTAGTGATGCCTGCCTCAAGAGAGAAAGTCCATCTAGGAAGTTGTGTGGAAGGAGAGAGATCCTTTCTGCCTGGGGTACACACTCCCACTTCAATGCCAGGCAGCTGCTCTCCTGTATTCTTCTCCGGCCACACTCAGTGTTTGGGTCGCACACGCCTGCTTGAACAACTGAACCTCACTGGCAGAGTCAGTGGAAGAACTGTCGGGTGGGGCATCCGGCTGCCGCACTCAGTGGAGCATGCGGCTCCTGATCTCAGGGCTGTGAGTTCAAGACTCACGATGGGCAGGAAGTTCACCTAAAAAAAAAAAAAAAGAAAAAAGGAACTATTTGACTGTAGTCCTTAGCTCTTAAGACAGTGGGCAATGTTGGGGTGCCTGGGTGGTTCAGACGGGGAAGCATCTGCCTTCGGCTCAAGACATGATCCCAGGGTCCTGGGATGGAACCCATATCAGGCTCCCTGCTCAGAGCTTCTCCTTCCTCTTCTGCCCCTCCCCCCGCTCACACTCTCTATCACTCTCTCTCTGTCTCAAATAATAAAATCTTAAAAAAAAAAAAAAAGTGGGCAATTTCTAGCAACCTGTCTGTCCAGGATTTTCCAATCTTCTCAACAGTAGAGTACCCTTATGTCCTCTGAGGAACCCTCTAGACTCAAGCCTCGGGCACTTGGCGGGAGTCGCACATTTGACCCCTGATGTCTGAGACCGAGGAGGACTTGCTGTGAGCCACGTCCTTGGAGCTCAGTGTGTAAGAAATATGTTGTAATCAGCAAGACCAACACTGTTTTCAGAACACAGTGTGGAAGGAGGAAGTGAAATTCAGAAAAATCATTACTTCCCACGCTCTAGACACAGGGCAAGGCTGTGGCCAGCCCAGTTCCTCGCCCATCTGTGGACGGCAAATCCAGCGAGACATCGAGAGGCTGACAGGGACGTGCTGCCATGATCTCTAAGCTAGTGACACTCCTCTGTCTCAGTAAGTATCCCGGGGAAACATGCTGGGACCATAGAAAACAACAGAACTGGTACGAGGTTTGGACTGAGGACAGGAAGAGAAAAGGTAACACCAGCTTGGGTTTATGGAGCGAATACTATGAATCAAAGACCTCGTGGAGTGTGATGTGTCTGTCACCTCTGAACCGAGGCTTTAGAAATCTCACTCTTGTTCCAAGTTCATGATTTCTGCCAAATGCCTTTGCTACCTGTTCTTATTGGCTTAATGAGTTTTGTTTTTCATACAGTCGGCCTTTGTGCTTAAAGGAAAGTGCTTGCAATACAAACTCTCCAAACTATGAATAAAAATCCAGGTCAAATACAAGAATTATAAAGTAAACGCAACAATAAGGAAACAAGTTAAGATATTATAACTACACACGCTGGTCCTCATCAGCTTCCGAGCCTGAGACCTGCTAATTCTTTGCTATAAGGGCAGTTAGCCACGGGGTGCCTGGGTGGCTCATCGGTTAAGCATTTGCTTTCAGCTCAGGTCATGATCCCAGGGTTCTGGGATCGAGTCCTGCCTCAGGCTGCTTGCTCAGCCAGGAGTCTCCTTCTGCTTCTGCCTGCTGCTCCCCCGCTTGTGCTTGTTTGCTCTCCGACAAATAAACAGTATCTTAATATAAAGGCAATTAGCCACAATCCATATATATCAGAGACTAGATTCAAGGAGGCTTGCTTTTTAAGATTTTATTTATTTATGACAGAGAGAGAGAGAGAGAGAGAAAGAGAGAGCGCATAAGCAGAGAAACATCAGGCAGAGGGAAAGGGAGCGGGAGAGGGGGAAGCAGACTTCCTGCTGAGCAGGGAGCCCGACGCGGGGCTTGATCCCAAGACCCCGAGATCATGACCTGAGCCGAAGGCAGTGGCTTAATCCACTGAACCACCCAGGCACCCCCCAGTGCCTTTTTAAAAAAGATTTATTTATTTAAGAGAGAGTGCTCACGTGCGCGTGCAAGAGTTGGGGGAGGGTCAGGGGGAAGAGAGAGAGAGAGAGAGAGAGAGAGTCTCTCAAGCAGGCTCCACCCTGAGCACAGAGCCCCGCATGGGGCTCGATCCCAGCACGCTGAGATCACGACCTGAGCCGAAACCAAGAGTCCGAAGCTTAACTGTGCCTCCCAGGGAGCCCCATGTACTGCTTTGACTGTCCTTTCTTCCACCTAAAATCATCACACAAAACACAGATGGGATGTATTCCTCATTTGGGGAGTACCACTCTGACCCATCCCCCTCAAAAAACCCCAAAAACCTACAAGAGAGAACGAGGTCCACTTTTACAAATGAGGAATCGCACTTGAAGAGATTTGCCTCAGACTGCACAGACTTGCCACCTGTGCCAAAGGGCAGCCAAATCTCAGCCCAGAGCTGCTGAGCTCCAAAAATGTTTCCACTCGGCCACGACGTTAAACCAAGAGGGACACATGCACGGGGTCCACGGTATGGAGCACTCGAGGCGTGTCTGGAAGGACTCTGGGCTGGAAAAAGCCTGAGGATGTAGAGAGGGGTGGTTCAGAATGTCCCCAGTTACAGGACTGGAATTGTACCTCAGAATGAACTGGTTTCCAGAAACCAACAAAGGTCATAGCCACAAAACGTCAGGGGACGAGGACTTGCCTCCGTGTGGCCCTCTGCACTCGGCTTCCTGTTCTGGCCATGGTTCTCTGATCCTGAGACCTCAGGCTCCTCCCCGGAGCGCCCCCTGAGGCCCGAGGCTCGCCTCGGGAAGACCCAGCTGCTTGTGTGCCGAGAGGAGGCAGGGACACGGCGACTGCCACGGCGTTCTGAGGACTCCGCTCCCGCGCACAGTCCTTGTGGGGCCTCAGGGAACACATGCCCATCGATGCAACTTCCCTCATCTTCTGGAATTACCTTCACAGTCAGGTTCAAGCATGCACGACCAGTCCCTGCTCAAAAAGACACTCTTTTCATGTTTACCATTCCTTGCATCGTTCATTCTCCTCTGGCCAAGTGAGACGCTGATTCCACTGGCACCCGTCCGGAGAGCTTCCCTGGACACGCGTATGAGAATTTCTTTCCTTTTCGTGGCTGAGGACTATGCTGCTTATGTATGGGTCCCGTTTGATCTGCCCACCTGCTGGTGGTCCCCTGGCTTGTTTCCATCTTTCGAAGGTTCCTGATCTTCCTCACGATAATGAGATTAATCTTTCCTTTTTTTTTTCTTTTCAAAGATTTTATTTATTTATTTGACAGAGAGACAGAGAAATCACAAGCAAGGGGAGCAGCAGAGGTAAAAGGAGAAGCAGGCTTCTTGCTCAGCAGGGAGCTTAATGCGGGACTCGATCCTAGGACCCTGGGATCATGACCTGAGCTGAAAGCAGATGCTTACCCCACTACACCACCCGGGCATCCAGGATTAACCTTTTCTTTTTTCATGTTGTCTTTGAGAAATAGTGAGTCTCTCCTAGTGGACTTCCTGTTGCTCCCCTAAGCAACGAGGTTACTGAGATAAGATGAGATGAGATAGGCTGAGCTGTGCTGTGCTGGGGCCTGGGAGCCCATGATGAGTCCCATGTGACCTGAGGATGTGTCCCACCACCAACCACCCAGCTCTGCAAAGCCCTGAATCCGCTTTGGGCTACCAGAGCACATGGAAGGGGTTACACCCGTGTTTCTGAAAGATTCCTTTTTACCCCATGTGGACCAGTTTTGTGTCTTGGAAGTGAAAGGGGGGATGTTACCAGGTCTTTGTGCTAAAACTGCCTCCAAAGTTCTCTGATCCCAAGACGTCAGGCTGCCCCAGAGAGAGAGAGTTCCTTACATCACCTCCTACATCCCTCACAACACCTCCCTCAAAGGCGTTGGGACCTGAGTGTCTGGGCGGGTGCGGGAGAGGGCTGATGGAGGAGGTTTTGCAAAAACTCCGAATTTTCTTTTTTAAAGATCTTATTTATTCGACAAAGAGAGATCACAAGTAGGCAGAGAGGCAGGCAGAGAGACGGAGGAAGTCAGCTCCCTGCTGAGCAGAGCCAGATGTGGGGCTCGATCCCAGGACCCTGAGATCATGACCTGAGCCGAAGGCAGACACTTAACCCACCGAGCCGGCCCCAACTCCAAATTCCCACAGGCCTCAGAATGCCCCATGAGCCAAGAGCGTGCCCACGCGGACTTCTCGGCCCTGATCACAATCCCCCCCCCCGCAGTGTCCATACCATCGGGAATTTATATTCAGATGCCCACTTCCTCTGGGCATCTCACAGAGCCCAGAAACGTCCTGCATCCCTTACAGGCTCTTGCAGGGTCGTCCGCAAGCTCGTGCCCTTCCCTTGCTCTCCGCCACAACACGAGGCTGCTGTTCCCAGACGGCTCTCACCTGCTGTGCGGAGAGAAGGGGCTCCCACTTCCCACTCAGCGCGGTCCGTCAAGACGGCACAGGCTCTGTGCCGCGGGTTCCTCTTCTTCTTGACCAAGCATGGCAAGATGAACGCAGATCTGGGCTCCCAGGGCTTTGGTGCTCAGAGAACAGGCTCGGCCCAGAGTTCAGGTCATGCTGCTTCCCAGGCACGAGGCGGGGGGACCTCTAATACACTCGGGTGTCCACTGACGCGTGCTCTGCCCACCTTTTTCCTGTTTCTGTTCTCTGTGGATTCACTGCGAGAGTTTTCAATACCCTAAACACACCCATTATGCTCCGCATTTTATTGTAGCACATTACACATAAACAACATTTATCCTCTTGACTCTGTATCTGGTCGGTGGCACTTCACGCATTCACAATGACGCGCAGCCTCACCTGAAACCTTTTCACCACCCCCAACGTGAACTCGGCACTCGTTAATCGAAAAGCGTTCTTCCTCTCTTTCTCCCCAGCCCCCTGAGAACCTCTGTTCTATGTTCTGTCTGCATGAATTTGCCTATTCTAGGTACTTCGTGTAAGTGGAATCATACAATATTTGCCCTTCTGTGTTGGGCCGACTTCACACAGAATAATGTTCTCCAAGCCCACTGGTGCTGTGGCATCTATCAGAATTCCATTCCTCTTTACGGCAGAATCGTCCTCCCCTGTCTACAGACACACCTGGTCTCTGTCCAGGTGTCCGCTGGCGGATGCTCGGGTCTCTTCAACCTTTGGCTCGTTATCGCTTTTTCAAAACGTGGAGAGTAATATTTTTGGTTGGTCCACCCAATTTTAACACAAAGGTAACTTCCCCCCTTTTCACAATTAAGACACAAAACTGTTTCACACAGGCAAAAAAAAAAAAAAAAAAAACGAAAAAAACCCCAAAAAAACAAAAACGTAAATTTTTTAGAAACACAGGTCCAACCAAGTATCTGTGGACTGAGAGCAATCTCTCTCTTCCGGTAAATTCTGTAAACAGGCTTGATGTTGTCTTTAACGAGATCTTAGAACTCAGGCCAAACTCTAACCACCACAACTGGGCAACATTGACGGTGCCCGTGAGGGTCAGAGAGGCTCACGCCCACCATCGCTTGCAAGTCTCTTTCTACGCCAACAGATTTCGAACAACTGTGCTGCAGCCTTGAGAAATGTTTTTATAGGTTTGGTCACTCAGGGGAATACTTGTATCTCCTGGGAGATTTCACAAGTTTGGTGCCTGAGCCCTATCCCAAGTGACTGGGATTCAAGGCTTTCATGCTTTGGTCTGGGCCCTGGGCTCTCTAAGCGCCCCCGCCCCCCAGGGGAGCACAATGTGTAGCCAAAGCCAGGAAGCACGGAGGTGGGGTACCCTACAGACGGACGCAAGCATGGGACAGCGGAGGAGGCAGGTTCTCCTTGTTCTGGGATATCCACGGGGATTCTGAGGCTTGCTGGAGAGGACAAAGCAGTAACCTCTGTCCTGCTTGGAGTACCAAAAGATGGAAAGAGATCATGGCAAAGATGGGATCAGAAACTCACTAGGTTAAAGGCTGAGGCTGACTTAACTGGCCTTGTCCAGGGACAGAGCTCCCTCCGTCTCTGAGCCAGCCCTGACTCCCAAGTGGACGTGGGTGACCTGGTGAGGTCTGGAAATGGAGCTGGCCTGGCGGGAGGAGGATGGGGAAGGTAGGGAGACGCTGCATCCCGTCACATCCTCGGAGAAGCTGTGTTTACGCGCGCATCTCGTCAGCCCGTTTGCGGAGGTCCTACCGTGTGCCGGGACCTGCACAGATGCTGGGCACGCTGAGGGGAAGAACGCAGGCCCCGCCGGCCAGCTGCTCACAGGCAGTGACATCCTGTGGCTCCCGAGGTGCGAGGTGCACAGCTTCTATGAGCTTAGTTATAAACTGTCACTCGCAGCACCCGGCAGCCTTCGGCAGGGGCTTCTCCTGGCGCACGTGAGACTGTCAGCAGACCCTCGGTGCCACGCAGGGTCTCCAACAACTTCAGAGGTGGGCTAGGCTCCCACTCCAGTCCTGTGCTCCCACATCTTTCCCACGGTTCCTGCCTTCTACCCCCCAAGGGTGAGGTGCGGGGAGTCCACAGACTGGAACACCAGCTCGAGAGAAACGCAAGACGGAGAGTGGTTCAGGACGGAAGCCGCGAACAGAGGGGTTTATGGACATCCGGGGAACCAGGACAGGTCCTGGGGCCGTGGGAGTAGCGAGCTGCACAGGAGACCTTCTGGGAGAAGCGAGGAAGGAGCCGAGAGCAGAGCTGGAGCCACAGGCCAGTGTGGGGAAATGAGAAGCCCCAGAGGCCTGACCTCCAGGGTCCCTTCTCAGCGGCAGCCCCTGGGAGGACCCGTGGGATGGGCTCCGGGCAGGTGCTCCTGTCTCATGGACGGTTCTCTTGCAGGGCTGTGTGCCGGCCGAGGAAGCAGGGGGACTGACGGTGAGTTCCTTCAGTCAGATCCTCCTTCTCCTTCACTCCAAGCTCCCCGTTATCACTGCTCTTTCCTTCAAGCGGTTTCCCGGGAGCAGACAAGGGCACCAAACCCCATCCTGATCTCTGCTTCCTTCCAGAGTCCCTTCCCCAGCCGTCCCTCAGGGCCTGGCCCAGCTCGGTGATGCCTCGCGGGAGTAATGTGACGCTGCAATGCCAGACTTCTACCAAGAATGTCAACTTTGTTCTCAGAAAGGGAAAAGTTCCTTTGGAGTCTGTGCAATCATGGATTCCCACAGACGGGCCGGCTGAATTTCAACTCACTGACCTGCAATTCAGGGATGCTGGAGAGTACACCTGTGACTACTACAGACGGGAGGCCCCGCGCACACGTTCACAGCCCAGTGACGTCCTCCTACTACTGGTGACAGGTGAGGAGGGTGCCTCGAAGGGACACAGGGTCTTGCAGGGACAGGTGTGGGGGGACTGAGGGAGGGAGGGGGGCAAGGGGAGACGGAGAGACACAGAACAGAATGACCTGGCCCAGCTTCATCCAGGGCTTGGAGGGGAAATCTCCTTCCCGCTGTCAGAGTGAAAAGAGGGTGAGACCAGGGATCTGTCATTTCCCCCACTTGGCGGGAAGCCCTGCTGGGAGAACAAGGGTGGGTGGGGGAAGCAGGGCTTCTCCCCATGACCTGGGAGCCCTCCTTCTCTTCCAGGAAATTTTCCTAAACCTTCCCTGCAAGCCCACCAAAGGGGTGAGGTGACGGCAGGAGACGCCGTGACCCTGAGGTGCCAGACGGCAGCCAACGTTTACCAGACTATAATGTTTGCTCTACTGAAGGCGGGAGCAGCAGGGCCCGTTCAGCTCCAGGGTCCAGTAAAGAAGGAGACAGACTTCTCCCTCCAGAATGTGACAGCTGGTGACACCGGGAACTACAGTTGTGTGTACTTCCAGACCAGCGCTCCTTTCTGGGCCTCCAAGCCCAGCGATCATCTGGAGGTCCGGGTGACAGGTGAGGTGACAGGTGCATGACTCTTAGGACTTTTAAAAATTTAACTTATTTCTTAATTAGGATTGTTTTTATTTGGGCTATTTTACTGGCTTTCTCCAGTTTTGTTGACCTATAACCGATTTATAACTCTGTTAGTTTAAGGTGTGCATCCTTTTTTTCTTTTTTCTTTCTTTTTTTTTAACCGGAGAACATTTCTTCTGTTACTTTCGGATTCCTGTTTCTCCTCCGCCTTCCCGATCATCTCCTTTTTAAACCTCTCCTTTCCTACTTTCTAGTCTTCGGCCTTTGTTGCTTGGCCTTCTTGGAGACTTTCTCAGCTTGTTCTTCCAAACGACCCACCCCGCCCCCAGCAGAGCCCCTTCTGCCACCCCGGGCGTCCCCGAGAGCTGTGGTCCGTCCTGCTGACGGCAACTTCAGGGCAGTACCTTTCTCAGTCTTGGAACACGCTG
>PJEN01022342.1:0-22244 GCA_004024605.1 Pteronura brasiliensis | reverse complement strand
TATGGAGGCTTAATCACATGGGCGTGATCAGGTGTCCACTGACTCCCCAGTCCCCCTCCCCCTCTCTGGAGAATGGGGAGAAAGGTGAAAACCCCAGCTTGGGATCACAGCTCGGTCTCTCTGGTGACCTGTCCCCACCCAGGAGCCCACCCAGAGTCGCCTCATCAGAACAGAAGACACTCCAGGCTCCCAGGAGGTTAGTGGGGTTTCAGGAGCCCGTGCCAGGACCCGGGGCGGTGGGGGCAGAGACCCAACACACGCGTTTTCTATGATTTCACCACAGAGTTTTTTCTTTTCCGAGCTAATGAAGGCTGCCGACGCCCGGCTAACGGACCCCACCTTCAGGGTTGGGAGCAGCAAGGAAGCGCCGGCCACTCTGTTTACATGTGCTCCCCGGAGGGGACACGCGGGCCCCCGGGACCTCATGCGGTAATAGGTGCCCCCAAGCGGCACGAGCCCCTCGCGCTGCCTCGTAAATGCGAGTGGATTACTGCAGCCGGACGTGCATCCTGAAGGGGGTCGGGCGGCCGTGCAGCCCCTGCCTCGGGCTCCCCTCGCGGTCGGCAGTCCAGGGTCTGCTCGTTAACAAACAACTATGCTTCCTGCATCCTCTTTTCTCCGGGTGTGTCGGGAGATCATCTCCTTACGGCAAGGAGAGCTCCCTTTCCCCTCCAGACCGTCAGGAGGCCCACAATGACTATAGGCTGTTTTACTGCAGAGTTTCTAGGAACAGAAAAAGCCCTCCCACTAAAATGAATTATCCTATTTTCTGTTCTCATGACAAATATTTAATAAATGAAGCAATTTAGAGTGATTTAAACGTTATGGATGAGGCAGGCCACGGAGCTCAGCCTGGGATGCGGCGTGGGCCACTGGCCTGCCCCAGGGAGGTGTTCAGACCAGAAACAATTTCTGAGCCATAAATAAATAAATGCGGGTAGCTAGCACAGGACAGTCCTTGGAACTTAAAAAAGAATTTAAGGGTTTCACAAACATTTCCACTATGAGAAATTCCCCTCCCCCGGCACATGGGACTTCTTGTCATCATCCTGACCCCATCTGCCCTGCAGAGCGGGGGACGCCGGCAGAGAACACGCTTCTCATTTTTAATATGGTTTTGTCTTCCGGGAGCACGGTGGCCACCCCAGGATAATTTTGTTAAGTGAGTGGACTGCTCTCCGCTTGGTGCATGAGCTGCCCCCACTGCTCTCCGTGGGGCTCTGGTGACCTCCCCAGGCTCCGTACCCTCCGAGTCCTCCAGCCCCACCCCCACAGAGCCCACGGGCTGAAGGAACAAACTCGGGGGGCCCTCACCATACCCACGAGTGTGCCAAAGTGCTCAGTGGTGAGCAGTGCTGGTGGCCAGGTCACAGGTCACAGGTGAGGGCAAGCCTGGCGCTGTGACCCCACGTGGGCAGGATCTGACAGTGCCTGTCTGTCCACGGCTGAGCCACAAGCCAGTATCGGGGACATAAGCCAACATCCGCCTGGGGAGGAAGGAGCTACCGATGCGGTTCCTGAGCCCACACCGGGCCAGGAACCCGTCGTCCACCAGCCGCTCAAGGGTGTGGGCGGGCGAGGGCTCCCAGGCCTGTTGCCAGGGAGGAAATTGGGTCGGAGCGGCAGGTGAAGCTCCATCCGGGCCTCCGGCTCCTGACCCGAGGCCGCTCCTCTGGCCGGTGCCTCGTTTGTGGGGCCCCGGAGGCCCGTGCCAGGCGGGACGGGGAGAGGAGGCCACGTTCACATTCCTTCCTTTGGCCGGAACTCCCTGTAGCAGCCGCGTGGGGCTGGGGGGGGGCACGGTGCCACCCTCGGGTTCTCGTGTGCTGGAGGACTCGGGGGGCACGCAGGTGTCCTTGGGACCCAGCTCCCTGCTTTTCTTTAAAAGAGCCATTTCCCCTGACATGAAGCACTTGCTGGAGAGTCGTTCCAAGGCAAGAGGAGGGCCCATCCTTCTGTGGGGGCTTGCGGACGGCTCGCGGTTCGGGCTGCTGGTCCGGCGGTGGTGGGCTTTGTGCTTTAACCGCCCGGACGGAGGCCAAAGTCTTCCGTGCTGCTGCGCCGGGCCCGGCTGGGCCAGCGGCTCCCACAGGCCGAGCGTGGTGCGTCCGGGCCTGCGTTGCCCCCCAGGCCAAGTGCGGGGCAGGACCCGCCATCCGCAGAACGAGTCGACCCTCCCGGAGCTCGTCAGGGTCCTGGGCTCTCGGACGGCGCCGAGTGAAGCTGACTCTGGGGGGCCGTTTGCCGTGAGCCCCTGTTCACTGACGTCCCCACGCACGTCCTTTTGGGATAGGGGCTTGTCGGGAGCCCTCCTTATCCTCTCCAACCCGCTGCAAGTTTGTTGTCCTCAGAAGCTCCTTCCCGTCTGTGCCTGCTTCCCGCCACCTGGAGGGGACGAGGGAGATGTACCCTGGCTACTCCTTCCCCGGGGCGGGACCCTTCGCTGTCTCCTGGGCGGAGCTTGGAGGGCAGGGACAGTGGGGTTTGAAAGTGAACCAACCACACGGTCGTAAAGGAAAAGATGGGTGAGGGTTTTGGAGGTCGAATCCCAAACCCCGAGGATTAAACGACCCTGAGCCCCTCCCCCCAACCCAATAATTAGAGGCTGGGGACTCTCTCCTTTTATGTGACAGGTAAATTGGAAAGGGACATGGTATGAACAGAAAATGGGCAGTCACACAGGAGAGAATAAATTATGTGACGAGGGGCCAAGGTGACACTTTAGAAACAGTCCGTGTGGAGGCACAGTCTTCCTCCCCGTCTCTGTCGTGTGCTCTCTTGTCATCCACGTTCTTCTTCGTCTGCCTGCTTACCTGCGCCTTCCCTGGGGGGGACGTGTTTTCTGGAGATCCCGTCGTATGAGAGTCACGAGCGCCGAGTCACAGGTGGGCGGTCTGCGCACAGGGGGACGCAGAAGCTGGGACTACGTTCCCGAAAGGGAAACCAGAGACAGAATCAAAACCAACAGCAACATGTCTGGAGGGCAAAGCTGTTGTCCTGTCACCTCTGTCTGCTGGAGATGTCCCGCCTGTCCACGGAGCCTGGCAGGTGCCGCGGAAGGAGCTCACCCCGTTGGCCTGCCTGGGGGGACAGTGCAGAGTCCTCCCTCTCTTGCCCATGGCCCCGCTGGGTCAGAGCCCATGACGGGGTCCCCACACCCTGCAGAAAGCAATTCTCTGAGAGACCAACCCTCGCTAGCTTGTGCGAAGCCCCCAACTTCATCCAAGGACGAGGAGACCCATGCAGCCAACATGGGGTCGGGATTCAGAGTGTGGCTTCTGCTCCTCGGCGGGGGAGGGGGTGGGGATCTTGGAGAACTGGAGGTGGGAGGCCCCTGGAAGCCTGTGGGATGGTTTTGGTGGTGTAGGGACAATTATTAGAAGTAATTGAAAAACTTAATTTTTAGAAGTAGTAAAAAGGATATAACTAGGTCGTCAAACCCGTACCTTCACAGCGGTACAAGCTTACCTTCGAAAAGCATCCGAGGAAAAACAATGAGTCACTGAAAGAGAAAGTGTAAGTAAAAGTGTAGGAAGGGGATGCGGCTCCGGGAGGGCCCGTGTGGGGCGACTGGCTCAGGGAGCTGGCGGGCACAGGTGTCCCTGGGAGCTAATGGAGTTGACCTTCCACACGGGGTTGCCAGATACGGTCCAATTAAACACTGAAGGATTCACACCAAAATTGTCTGTTTTCAGTTTAGAATAATTGAGCTCAGACCTTCATTTTCCGACCGCAATTAGAGAGCAGAGCAGCGGATCTCTGAGATGGCCCTCGTTAGTGACGATAAAGGTGGCTGTCGGTGTACGAGGGACGTGCACCCGGTCTAATTACGGCATCAGGTGCTTCTGAACGACAGACGTGCTTCCCAGGCGCACAGGAACGGGTGCCGGGAGCCTGGGGTGCTGCTCTGGCTCTCGCTGCTCGTCAAGGAGGGACCGACACCCTATTTATTTCTGCCGGAACATTTCCATGTCCGGTCGTTGATTTTGAGCTATTTTCTCCCAACGACACTAACTGTGATTCTGCTTGGAGTCCAGCTATCTGAGAACAACGTGATTTACAGACGGAAACAGTCGTAGTGACCCTGCGGACAGCGCTCAGGTGGTTTTTAACATCTCGACATTGTTGTGCACGTTGGAAGACAGATCTGTTTGGTCAGCACTGTCCATAATAAAGGTTTCCATGGAGATTTTTAAAAAGGTTATATTTCTCAGTCATCTCTTCTCCCAACGTGGGGCTCGAACGCGCCACCCCGAGGTCCGGAGCCAGCCAGGTGCCCCATCGCGATTTTGTTGGAGGAGCATGGCCTTCTGGCTTGGGAGGCGCAGACACAAGTGGGCCTGTGTGTTCTGCAGGTCACAGCAGGTCACGAGCCTCAGCGTCGGCGCCCGCGCCCGCACGGAGACAGCCGAACGCGCCGTGTCTGACGCGGAGTCGGAACCCGCGGCTCCTCCAACCTCAGCCTCCCTGCACAGCGGCTCTGGACCCGGGTCTCTGACCTGCCATTGTGCTGCTGAGCCCAGCATGCGTTCTCCTGTCTAGGGATCCGGGCCCAGCCCTGTGACCGCCGGTGCCCACCAAGTGTCGGCAGCAGGGGAGCCAGTGCTCTTGGGCGGCTGAGATCCCCTGGCTGGGCCCCCGGGGGCCCTGCCCCTGCCTCCAGGGCCTCGGCATCGGCCCTCATGGAACACACCCGAGTCTAGCCCTGGGTTGGCAGGGAGCGTCCTCGACAAGCAGAGTCCGGAGCCGCCCACCCGCGGTCGTCCTGCAGCCTCATGGGCGAGAGAGTAAGTGCTTCTTAGAGAATGGTCTCTGTGCTTGGGGGTCACTTGTTACCCACCGTTACCACGGCAACGCCTGACGGATGCATTTCCCCCGGCCTCATCAGACCCCTGAGCAGAGTATGCAAGGCACGGGCGATGAGAGGGGTTGCGAGAGCCGATAGTCACTGAGTTTAGAGTCAGTGTTACAGGGATGGACGTCATCGTGTTCCCCATACACAACACACACATTAAAATGCGTTCATCTGGGGCCACAGAAACCCCGGAAGAAAGTGGGACGCGTCCGTGTGGACAGTGTGGACGGGGGTGCTCTCTCGGCAAGGACAGGACTTTCGGAGCAGAGAGAGGAGCTCTGAGTCCATGCAAGATCTCCAACGTGATTATCGCTTGCCGGACCCCATAGCAGGACTTGGAGGATGCGTGGAGACCCACACGTCCCCACTGTCCCCACGGGTTCCTAAAGCTGGGAGCTGGACGCTGTGGTCCGTTTTCGACACCGAGTCTTTCTTAAGTCAACGCTCGTCCGTACTGAAGCCCAGGAAGAGCCTGACTCCCAGGTCTCGTGGCCGGCCAAGTGACAAAGCTCTGCCCACGACGTGGCCCCAGGCTCGTTTCCTTGGGTCCCGTGTGGCTGCTGAAGGTGCCACGGAAGCGCGTCTCCGTGGGAGGGGTGGGGATGATTCGCAGGATGGCGCAGACCCTCCCAGAGGACACCGGGTCCCGCTCACAGGCTGCAGCTCGCCCTCCCAGCCCTCGTGGGGTGGTTCTCAGCTATGCGGCCGCGACAGACCCCCGCCCGCGTCCACTCCACGCTACGGGACATGCTGGCCCCAGAGGAGCACCGCGGGGTCCCCCCATCTGTTCAAGAGGCGGCCCTTGTGCAGAAACACTGCCTCGTGGTGGAGAGAGGCCCAGCCCCACAGGGCACAGCCCCACAGCGGCACCGGAGCAGTCGGGTCGGTTCCCCAGGGACGGGTGGGCGTGAATCCTCCTCCCACAGGAGCGGGAGCAGCTGTGAAACAGAGGCTGTGGTGTTCCGTGTAGAAATCGGCTTGTGGAGACTGAAGTCGCCCAGGTGTCCACGTGCACAAGCAGGGGCCCGAGTCCTCCGGGTCTGACGGTTCCTGGATCTGGTGGTTCCTGGGGTGGCCCCGCTCGCAGAGGATGGGACGGGCTTCAACTTTGCATGAGACTTGGGGCTCCTGACCTGGGCAAGTGCACGGTGGGACTCCTGTCCCAGGAGCTCCGGGCACCCTTGCTGTCCCAGGGCCTTGGTCATGAGTCTTGCTTGGTTCCTCCTAACGTGGCGTTTTTCACGACAAGCTGTGACTCAGTCAACGTCATGGTTGCTGGTTGGGCTCACGCCGGAATGACCGCTTACCCGCGGCGGGGGTTGGATGACACACGCGTTTTGTGACAATTTCTGACTTAGACTGTCCTAATAGTCTCGCTTAGGATACACAGAACCGGGCAAATGTGAGGAAACCGTCCAGCAGTTTGTGAAAGGACAGACGGACCGTGTTCCCGGCTTTGCCCGTCCAGACGGCGAGCGTTGTCCTCGAGTCCTGTTCTGTTGGAAAAGGTCACGTCCGTGGGGTGAAGGCCGTCCTTCTGCTTCCTGTGGGGGCCTGCCCCGCCCGAAGGCTCATTAGGGTGGACAGAGCTGTCCCCTCATGCCCCCAGCCATCTCCGTGTGCTGCCCAGGTGCCACCATGAAGCCCCCTCAGTCTCAGCTCGCACACGGAGGCCGACACCCTGGTCACCGTGAGCCTGAGCGAGCGGTCTGCTTGTTCTCACCTGGTGGGCACGGTTTCCTTCCACAAGGCCCTTCTGAGATGGGGCGGCTCTGTGCCCACGTGGCATTCGGCGTGGGCTCCCAACCCCTTCATCCTGCTGAGCTCTCGGGCTACAAGTTCTGTCTTTGTCATTTGTCCCCGGATTGGCCGCTGGCTGCGCGGAGTCAGGAGTCAGGAGTCAGGAGTCGGGCCGCGGGCTGCCAGGCTGCCAACGCTGGGCTGGGGTCGGAAGGAGGGCCTCACGGGCAGAGCTCTGGCTCGGGGTGTAGGCAGTGGCTCCAGCCGGCCTCCCAGACGTGACCACCAGTTTGTCTTCGGGTTTTGTGTCCTGCGAGCCCGGCTCCGGGTGGTCCCTGGCAGCCAAGGCCAGGCAGGGGCCGGACACTCAGGTGTGCGGGCGTCACCAACACACCTCCGCCCGCTTCTCCCCGGGACCTGCCTGCGACCCGCATTCCCGCCCTGTCCCTCTGGGCACCAAGGACGACCGGCACCTCCGTGGCTTCTCTGGGCACCAACGTCAACAGCATTGTTCCTCTGAGAGGCGCCTCAGAATCGGGGCCGCGGTTTTGCATGTGCCAGGGTGGCCGGGCTTCTTGGAGTCCAGGTGCCTGCAAATGGGATTCTGATCTAGAAATGACTTCACTAAAAATGTCCTCGGCTGAAGATAACAAGGGATTTTGGGAACCAACCCCTGACAAACTGGCCCAATGTCCCTCCTACGTCATCCCAGTCCGTTCCCGACGCCAGGCTCCCTCTCCCCTCGGCCTCCACCCGTCCTCCCTCACTGTCCTTGCCGGACCCCTACCTCAGGCCCATGGACCCTCCTCCTAAGCCCCCGAAGCCAGCTCCCTCTGGGCCCCATCCCCTCTGTGGGGCAGGTGTGTGGACGGCTATGGAGCTCGAACCTTGGACCTGAGCTGAGGGGAGAGCCCTGTGGTCAATTTGAGGGTCAACCTGGCTGGTCACAGGCGCTGGTTAGGGTATTTCTGGGGAGATGAGCATTTGGATCAGGTACTGTCCCCAGTGCACGTGGGCTCATCCCCCCGGGAGGGCTGGGATGGAAGAACGGAGGGTGACGGGAGGTGGGATTTCCCCTTTGCTCCAACTTGCTGGTCCTGGCCTGGGGCTTCTACTGGACTCCCTGTTTGCAGCCCCCTGGACTCGGCCGCGGGGGCTCCACCAGCTGCCCCGAACCTCCTGCTTGCAGACGGCGGACTCAGGGAGCACTCAGCCTCCGAGACGGAGGGGGCCAGTCCTTCCTCCATAACTAGCAAAGACCTCTATCCATCTGTCTGTTCATCCTTCTATCATCTGTCTGTCTGTCCATCTATCTGTCTGTGTTGTCTGTCCATCTTCTATCTGTCTATCCAGCTGTACATCTGTCTGGTTGTCTGTCCATCTGTCCGTCTATCTTTCTGTCTGTCCATCTGTCTGTCTGTCCTTGTGTCCATCTGTCTGTGCTGTCTGTCCATCTGTCCATCTGTCTGTCCACCTATCTAATCCTCTACTGGTCTGCGGCTGTGTTCCGGAAGAACCCTGACCCGTACGACAGCTATCATAAAGAGTTTCGCTAAGTCCCGGACAGATCAGCAACCGGACAGACAGCAGCGGGACCGTTCTGGGGCCCGTAGCACAGGACGTCCTGCCCTCCATCAGCGGGTGCCCGTGTCGGTGGAGCCTCAAATGTTAAGTCCCAGATGGAAGGAGCCGGCTGGGCTGACCCAGAAAAGGACGAACAGGATCTTCTTTCCATAATAAATCTGATGCCTGAACACGAGACAATGTCTCCTGAAAGCCGAGCCCCAAACGCTTCGAGCGGGCAGGAGATGGACGGGCACGCGGACCTTTCCACGCTGTCCTGGGCTCTGGGAAGGGGCAGACGTAGCCATGCCTCCCACCTCGTTTTGTCAATGAAATGACAGCGACGTCGAGAACAAGGCTTAGGAGGGAAGGGCAGTCGTCAGCCTGCGGTGGCACTTGCCGGGAATGGTGAGCGGCTCTCAGGACAGGGTGACGGCGTCCTGCTGACAGACGGGCCGGGGCCCACGTCCCGGTTCACCTCCTACCGACAAAGACATTTGCGATACTCTCAACAGAGGGACCGGAAGAAAAAGAAGAAACAAGACGAGGAGGAATATCTCATCAGATCAATGAGCTAATTAGCTGTGAATGTCGAGAGCAGCCCTCGTCCGTCCCTGGGAGTTACAGGAGCCGCGGTGCCCACCCTTCCACCTGGCGCGGCCTCCACCCTGGAGGAAACGTCCCACGCAGTGGCATCTGACCTAGCGGTGGGTGTCTCCTGACCCCAGACCTCACAGCACAGTCCTGGGCGGTCAGGGGCTGCAGGGCCGCTAAAGTCCCTCCTGGTCCCCAGCCCCCACATCTGCTGTGATGTGGAGAACGGGGTCGTAGCCCCAGGGGTTCAGGTAGGACGGCGGTGGGCGTGGGCATGAAAGGGCAGCAGGAGGGGCCGTGGGGCAGGAGGCTCTATGCCCCTGCCCCGTCGTGATCTCACACTGTGGCTCTGCAGGGTGTCACTCCTGGAGGAACTGGGTAAGGGGCACACGGGGTTTCTCTGTGCTGTTTTCTGTGACTGGAGGGGACTCCATAGTTGTCTCCTAATACAACAGTTTGAAAGGAAAATGAGCGGCCCTCGGCTCTGTCCTTGGCTTTCTCAAGCCACGGTGCTCTGTGGGCCACGTGGCTGGGGGGGATGCTGGTAGAACACCGGCTTCAGGGACTCAGAAAATCTCTTCAACGGGAGAGGCTTTAGCCATGGTCTGGAATGTTCTGGAGTAGTCTGGAACGTCCCAGAATGTTCCAGAATGGTTGAGTTTTAGTCCTGTTCTTGCCCCACATTGTTTTCTTCCTTTAAGTCAGTGACAACACAGGCCGGGACTGCAGTTTTCTCACCTGTCACGTAGAGGGGACTCTGTGGGATGATTGACAAAGGCAAGGGGAGGACAGGAGTGTCCACCAGGCAGGGGGCATCTTGGACAGACTCTGGTCCCTGTCACCCTGGAGGTGAGGGAGGAGACAGGGAGAGGCATTCCCCGAGATGGCCCACATTGCAGAGGATTAATTCCACGTGGTGCTCACAGGAGACAAGCGTAGGAGATGGGGGTCACCCTGTGGTCTGCTCCTACGCGGGCCCACGGCTGCCTGTGGCTCCAGAGGCAGGACAAGGTGAAGGGAGGTCATTCTCTGGGCTGGAGGCCACATGGCTGCCAGGTCCCTTTACCCTTTCCTGTGTCTTCAAGGTTGAGGTGCCTCTAGGGGCTGGGAAAGGGAAAGAGCACCGAATGCCCACTTTGGTTAAAGACACGTAGTGTGTCCTCCAGCCTGAGCGCCGGACACAAGGAAAACTGCTGGTCGGGCGGAGCGTTAGCACTAGAAGTCAGCCTTTAAATTGAAACAATAAAAATAACTTCATTTTCCTGCTATTTAACCCAAATGTGTTTACAATTGCATCACGAGCTAATTCCTCAAATAAGCCGAGGCTGAACCGAATGTCATCTGGTCAGCGGGCAGAAGCCCACGGGGCGTCCCGCATTCCAGGGAAAGCCACAGCGCGGTTCTTGAGCAAAACCCCGAGGGCCCCGGAGTGATTGCGGGGCCTCCGACAGCTGTGACGCCCATGTGGCCGCTCCCTCGTGGTGCCGGGAGAGCCAGGGACTCTGCAAGGGGACTTGTCATCCCCGTTCCCCAGAGGGGGAGGTGGGAGCTCGGTGGGGGAGCTCTGTGTCCAGCCCCGCCACTGTCCCCGCCTGCAGACCCCCCAGCCCCCGGGAGCCCGCGGGCACGGCGGAGGTCTCAGGTCCACTCCTGACTCTTCACTCTTCTGATTAAAGCCGTTCCCCCCCTTCCTTTTTCTCATAAATGACGTTTCCATCCACTCCAGTATCCTCCGTGTCTTAAGTGCCCCAGCCAGGACTTTGTCAACATCTCCAGAGCCACTGTCTGCTCCCCGCCAGTCAGAAGCCTGAGGGGTCTTGTCTTCCTGACCCCTTCCCCGGGGATCCTATTCAACGGGCCAAGAATGTGGGAGGATCCACCCCAAACACTCCTGGACCCCAAGCCTTCGCAGGACGCCCACCTGTCGCTGGGCTTCAAGTGACTCAGCAGCACCTGGCTGCCTCTCCCCCCGCATGCACCTGTCCTCTGCACCTGTTCCCGATGCAGCGGCCGGGGGCCCTCCGCGCAGACCCGGCCATGCCCTCGTGTGGCCCTCTGAGGGGATCTCTCTGGGGTCCCTCCTCTGGGGGTCCCTCCCCAACCACCACCCCAGCCCGCCCCTCTGCTCCCTCTGGGAGTCCCCCCGGCTGCTCCCTGTGGTCACCACACTGCTCTCAGGTGTCCTCAGCCTTCTGGCACATTCTATATGATTAAAAATTTGCTCGGTGTCTGCATCTCCCCATCAAGGCTACAAGCTCACACCCTTCTCTGTGCTTGTCCCGGACCCGCTGCTGTGTTCCCTGAGCCGCGTTTGGGAATTCAGAGCTTTCCTCTGCGTCTGACTTAACACCCACATCCTCACTCCTGATTACGTCTGACACGGTCTTTATAGAGTGAGTTGTTAAAAGAGGTGAAAACCCGTGTGCATGGCGATTCCGCTGTGCGCCCGCAGGACGGCCGGGAAGCCGGGTCCTCGCTGGGTCCTCACACATGAGCGGAGGCCTGTGTGGCCGGCGGGGGTGGGGGGCAATGGCGGGTGCCCAATGTGTGTTCTGGAGAGACGAGGAATTCTGCGTGATTCACCCGTAGAATCCACTCAAGGACGTGATGGTTGCTTGCAGACATGGGAAGGAGTCATCGGCTGCGGCTCTGAGCCAGGAGCAGGAACCACGCCTGTCCTGTGTCCGTGTGGCCACGGCTCCCGCGGCGGTGCCCAGCGCGTGGCAAATGCTCTATTGGTATTGGTGTGTGCGTGCAGTACAGATCTCTTGAGGCGGGCGGGGGAATCGAGTCACGGGCTCGCGTCGTGGGGCCGAGTCGGACTGGAAATCAGGGCCCCAAGCTTTGCGAGGTGCCGTGCGCATCTGAGTGCTGCCCACGGCTCCACCGGCTCGGAAGGGACCCTGAGGCATGACGACCGCGTCGCGACCACCCTCCGGGCCCTGAGCGCTCTGCGGTCCGTCTCCCCGCTCTCTGGCCGAGCCCACGTCTCTCCAAGCGGACCCCGCCCGGGCCTCGTGCCCAGGAGATGACACAGGCTCTCCGTGGGCCAGTCACTGATACCATCACAGCCAAGGACAGTTGTAGACTTCCCCGTGCGCCGTGACCTGAGGCCGGGCTGGTCTTCTCCCCCGTGCACCAGGATATTGGGAATTTTTCATGACAAAGTAATGACGTCCAGGAGTGCAGCCACCCAACGCACATTTTCACGGAGAATGGATCGTTTCTGGGACATAATTATGATGACTCAGATGATGTCTTCCCCAGCACGGCCAGAAGATAGAGGCTGGTCATCAGCAACCTTGGGAGACAGCCTTGGGGCTGGGTCACAGCCATGCGCCTGCCGGCCGGGAAGCCTTCCCGGCAGACGTCGATGAAGCCCTTAGTGGCCTGAATCTCACCTGACCTGAAGCCCCAGGAGACCCACCCAGAGACGTGAGATACTTACCGAGTCTGGAAAGAGAGGAGGCTTGGTGAGAAGAATGGCTCTTTCCTCCAACGTGCTGCAGATCCTTGGAAACCTGTGAGTCCTTCTGAGGTGACGACGGTGCGGCTTCCTGCTCCAGCAGCCAGTCCTGGGGGTGGGCTCGGGGTGCGCCTGGTGTCCCCGCGGAGGAGGCAGCACGAGGGACAGAGCGACACTCCAGCACGGCTTCCTGCAGAAAGCGGGTTGGGCGATCGGCTCCCGTGGCAGCCGCGACGTCATCGGAACACCGAGAGGACCCAGAGACAGACAGACAGAAAACCAGCAGACAATGGGATGGCCGCCCCCTGCCCATGAAGGGGTCCTTGGGCGCTGGACCGGCGGAGGGAGACGGCAGACGGGATGCTCCGGGGTGGGCCGGGCGGTCCTTCCACGCGCTGCACCTGACCGGCCCGGGGACGCCCGCGCCAGTGCACCGCTGTCCGGACGCCCGTGAGTTCCTTCGAATGTCAGCGTCAACACCTTTGAGAAAATGAAACGAAACGTGATGGGACAAGGCCCTGAAATTTTTGTTAAAATCCAATGGGGACTTGTTTTGGGAGGAGAGGTTACGGTGTGACTTTAAAAAAACGTTTTTTCTCCCAAATAGATTAGGAATTGCTCACATGTGGGGGCCCAGCTCACAGACTCACCGGCCTGCCTCCAGGCTGTGGCTGCGTCCGTCCGTCCGTCCGTCCCTCACAATCCCGTAGGGCTCCCCTCATGCTCTCCTCGCGCTCCCCTCACGCTCCAGGCCCCTGTCCTCCGGCGGCGGCCTTCCTGGAGGCACTGTCTTCTCCTTCCAGGGGACATTTCAGATCAGCGCTGGAGGTCCCTGGGAGCCCCCCGGGGTTTGGTGGGGGCTGGGCCCTCACCCCGTCCCTCCAAGCAGGCAGGGCCCAGCGTTCCCGGGACCCTGCTGGCGAGTCTCATCCCGGGAGCCTGCTCTCCCACCGCGGGACAGAGCACACACTTACTCCAGACTCCAGCCTGCGCGGGCAGCTCAGTCCCTGTGATGAGCACCGCACACCGGGTGCGTGCGGTGTAGACAACACATTCACTTCTCCCGCTTCTAGAAGCTGGACACCCAAGATCTCACGTCCTCCCACGTCCACAGAGAACTCGCTTCCTGGCTCACGGACGGCCACCTTCCCTCCATGTCTGACGTCTCTTCCGTTTCAGAGAAGGCCACGGATGCCATCCCGGACCCCTCAGGACCCTCACCCCTCCCGGAGGCCCTGCGTCCAAACACCATCATGCTGGGGGTCAGATCCCCAATGTATGAGTTTTGGGGGACACTCAGCCTGCAGCTCCCCCACTCCCTTCCCTGGGCATCTCTTCGGCCATGCTGGTACCCTTCAGAGATTTGCTCATTCTGCCTCTGCTCACTGATTCGTGGTCCCTGTTCCCGTGAGTGCCACCAGGGGAAGGACACTACGTACGGCCGTCCTCGTGTGGTTCTGCTGGAGGCAGAGTGCGGAGTTCCCTTTTGACCACTGGACATTTCTCAGTTCTTCCACTGAATTCCTAGGTGGCTCTACGTAGCGTTTCCAAACAATGACCGTTTTCTTTGTGTTGTTTCTTTACGTGTCCCCTGCTTGGGGCTTACCCAGGGCGTCTGGATCCAGACTCCGATTCTCTTCCTGTCTCCGTATTCCTGGGCCAATGACAAGCCCTCCCAGTCCGAGCCCGTCTGCGAAAGGGGGCGTCACAGACCAGTGTCCTGTCTAAGGCTCTTATTAAACCACGGGAGGCCCGCGGGCATGTGACGGGCAAGGTCTGTGGTCTTGGGCTTCCCTCATTGTCTGTCGGAGGAAGGTCCCCAACGGGACGAGCGGCCAGAGCGTGGTGGCATGCTGAGCACGGTGACAGGGCCATGGTGCCAGCCCCCCCCCCACCGGTGAGAGCCCCTGGATCGCTCACTGGTGTGCATCCTCCCCTGTCCCCAGGAGCCGTATGCACAGGGACGGTGTCGACTTTTGTCAACGGCTCGTCAGCAGGAGCAGAGCTGCCCTGTGGCTCTTCCCCGCTAACGTGGGGACTCCATTAGCGGGTTTTATTAATGGGAGTCTGGTGTGAACCCGCCCGGAGGAAGCGTGCAAACGGGTTTCTGGTAAGACTGTCAAGAAGGGAGCCGTGGCAGGGGTGACGCCAGGGCTCAGCGAGACGGGGGCACAGCCGAGGGGCCCCTCCAAGCCCAGGAGTGTCCTGATGGCTCCCCAGTCCTAACCCTGTAGCTGGCTCTGAGGGCCATGGCGGCCGGAAAGCAGCCCTGTCCAGTGCCCAGGCCGAGGAGCTGGACAGAGATTGTTTCCTGCCTAAGCTCCAATTCCCCGTCAGACTCACCGTCATCTTGTCCCGGGATGACGTTGCAGAGCTGACCCTGGCCCGTTCCAGGACGCACCTCTGTCCCCAGAGACCGTGGGCCTTGTAAGCAGTGACGTCCACCCCGGATCCCAAGCCCTGGACCTGAGGCCCAGGGCCTCTTCCTGGTCGCACGGTGCCTGTCGCTGGTGCTCCCTCCCGATGGGGGTTTACAGGGCTCTACGGGGCGGTGGGTGCAGGGGTGCAGCGGGAAGGGACTGTGATCCTCAAACAGAATGAGTCTGTTCTGCTCCTTGGAGACACGGCAAGTCCTTGTGTTTTCCCGTCCTCCGTGCGCGTGTCTGAGCAGGGTGGGGGCCGCCCTGGGGGGGCATGGCTGGGGGCAGGGCCTGGAGGGGACCGTGGGGCTTTCCCGAACACACGCTCTTTGTCCCTCCCTCTGTCTGCATTATGGAATACGGCAAACGTGCATCCACGTGGAGGGGACGTCCGCTGGGTCGCATGTGGCCACCCTGGCTCCCGCCTCACTGAGGCTCTGGTGTCGCTCGCGTCACTTTCCTCCACGGCCCGCTGTGTGGGGCCACCCGCCCCCGCCAGGGTCGGCCCTTCCTGTCCGAGACGTTCCTGTTCCCCGGCCCGCACTCGTCTGAGAGAAATCCTGCCTTAGCCAGCAGCGTCCTCACACGCCGTCGCGGGACACGCGGGAGGTGACCGAGAGCTTGGGGCACAGGGTGGGGAAGGGACGAGCCCTTAAAGAGCAGGGCAAGTGGAGACAGAGCTTGAAGCGTCCAGACATACTGATGACCGACTCACGGCTCCTTGTTTCCGCAAACTCACCTCTGCACGTGTTCACGCAGGCGAGGAGGAACCGTGGGGGTTAGGGCACGGCAGTGTTCACAGTTTATATTTATTTTCCCCAGAACACACTCGTAAATCTGCAGGAGTTTCATCTTCTGCGAGCTGCAGATGAACCCCGCCGTGCTCAGACGTCCCGCCCGCTGTCCGGTGACGGTGTGGACCACGGCCACGGTCAGTTCAGCGCAGTCCTTAGTCCCTGAAAGGAGATCACGGCGCCCTGGAACTGGGCTCCTGCCGGGTTCCCTCCTGCCCTCAGCTCACCTGCTTTGGGCAAAGTCTGCAGAGAGAAGGAGAGGCACGACCGGAACATTCTGCCTCCCAATCCTACGCCCCCTCCCCCAGCTCACACCCTGTGCTCCTGGCCAGTGCCCAACTGGCCAGGGCTGGAGCAGGGGCACAGGTGTCCAGCATCTGCAGAAGCAGCTCTGCACGGGCCTGACACAGGAGAGCGTGTGTCCTACTCTGCTTCTCATGAGCTCGTCTGTGTGCCTCCCTTTGTCCTCAAGTGTCAGAACCATGGCCCCGGGGCTGGATGGCAGACAAACCGGTGGTTTCTGCAGACGGACGTACAGCAGGTCTCCCTCCTCACACCCGCATCTGGAGCAGAGGAACCGCCCCCATGACCCTGCCCTCAACAACCTGGGAGTGAGGGTCAAACCCCAGGCAGGCCCCTGACGGGCTTCCACCGGCCCTCGGCTCAGCCAGGCGCATGGCGGGTGTCCACGGCGGGCACCGGTCAGCTATAGGACTCCACAGACTTCGTGTCTTCTTAAGCTGATTTTGCTAAGTTGCATTTCCAAGCAATTTGTCCATTTCAATTAAGTTGTGACTTTAAATTAATGTGTTGGCAGAAAGTAAGCAACATCACCTCTTGTTTGTCTGTGACATACAGAAAGGTAAAAGTTGTGGCCGTGGTGTGACGGTGACGTGGGGAGGACGGCCGCGTGCGTGGGGGTGTGGCGTCCCTGGAAGGCATGTGGTGAGTCCCAGCGAGAGCCGCCGCGGACGGTGACAATAACAGAGACACACAGTAAGCCAGCGAGGGAGATGACATGGGGTCGTAGACATAGTCAGTCTGTCCAGAAGGAGTCGGGAAAGAACTAGGATTGGGGAAAATGTGGACCCAGGACGACAGACATCGACTTGCAAGGAGGTAGTTGTAAGCACCAGAACAGTTCACGTTCACACTAAGTCGGGAAGGTCTAAATGCTGCTGAAATGCAGGGAGTCGGGTTAGCGTAAAAGTCCGGGCCCGACCATGCACTCTCCGTCTTAGGAAATAAGCAGACGCAGGGTTCCCGTGGGCTCCCGTGAAGGCAGCAGACAAAGGCCTCCGCGCTCGTGGGATACATCAGTGATCGTGCTAACTCCAAAGTACCTTTCTTTGTTTTTAAAATTCATTTTCAAGTCCTACAAGAATGGACAATTTATCCAAAAAACGCAGTTGTCAAGTTAGTCTTCGGTGGAGCTGGGCCGTGGGCCGGCTGCAGAATTCCTTGTTCCGAGGACCTGCTCACACCGGCTCACTCTGATGTCGGTGCTGCTTCCGTGCGTTTAAGAGCAACACGGAGCTCGGGGCGAAGCCTGTCCCGGCACAAACAGGAAGGGGGACGTTTGTGGAGACCACACGGCGCCCTGGACGCTCACACACCTGACCTGAGGCTGGAAACACGGGACCCGAACTCCCACATGGTGGAGATGAGCTAGAAGAAACTGTATTTGCAGCCTGAGATTTAAAATGAGCCTCTCGGCAACAGACGGAATAAGTAGGCAGGAAATCAGTAGCCATATATGACTCGAATTCTGGGGAGAAGCCTGACGTAATTGGCATTTATCAAACAATCAGCCAACAACAGAATTTGCTTTCTGTGCAAGCGCACGTGGAGCATTAGAGACCGAATTATGGGCCGTAAACGTGTCCCAACATGCTTAAAAGCATTTAAGTCATACAAAGGCTGCTTGAGAATACAGTCAATTAATTATAAATCTGTAAAATAAAGATTTTTGACACCCCCCCAGTATTGGTAACTAAATAACACATTATCTTTAAAAAAAAAAAAGGGAAATTTGGGACATATTTTAACAGAGAGAAAATTAAAACATAGGAGATTGAAGTTTGCTGTTCTTACAACACTGAGTGCCTGTCTTGGAAAAGCGAGAGCCGTCCCTACCACTGGTCTCTAGGAAACCAAAATAAGGTCAAATTAAAGCTAAATTAAGTAGGAGACGATAAATCATGAGCTAAGAGCAGAAGTCGATAAAAGATGGGCAGACAAGAGGGAATCAACAAAACCTAAATCTGCTTTTTTGGAAAGACTTTAAAAATTGGTAAATCTTCCACAAGAAACCCCAGGTCCGGAGGCCGTCACAGGTGGACGCTACCAGATGTCCGAGAGGGTGGTCTGCACGCGTTCTTCCCCTGACAGGGGACACGGGGGTCCTTCTCACCCCGTTTGTGGGGCCGGCATTGCTGTGACACAAAACCAAGAACAAACACACAGACGTGTCCCAAGGAGAGGAAGCCACAGCCCTGCAGTCAGGCAAAAATTGTTCTCAAAAGCTCAGGAAATAGAATTCAATAAAACATAACAAAGAAAATTTATCGTTAGTAAGTAGAATTTATCTCAGAAACACAAGGGTTTTTAACATCTGAGACTCCTTTAATGTAACTGACCATATCAGCATCTGAAAAACGGCAAAAACATACACTTTTCTCCATAGATGCCAAAACCAGTCCTGGACGAGTCAAATACGTCCCCATGATACAATTTCTCAAACAATGGAAGACCGGGGAGCGTCCTCGCCTGGGAAGGGGCGTCCATGGCAAACTGTCTGTGGTCTTTAGGGTGACAGACTGAGTGGCCCCCGAGGGCGGGGCGAGGCGTCCACGCTCCCCACCTCCACCCAGCGCCGTGCCAGAGGCTCTGACCCGCAGCGAGGCAGGAGAGCGTCCGCAGAGCGCCCTCTCCGGTCTGAACGAGAGAAGCTGTCTTTGGCCGCAGTGGGCACGACGGTCGACTCCAGCACCCAGTGGCTTCTACACAGCAGCTCCTGGGGCTGGGGTGAGCTTAGCACGGCCGCCACGTACAAGACTCACACGCCAAAGTCCGTTGCACATTGAAATGCGTGCGGCGAACAACCAGGAAACAAAACACGGAGACCTAACGGTCTGGGTGTACTACGGGAGCGTGGAACGCTCAGGGAGAACCGTGACCGTGGACACACGAGGCTACACCTGACACTGGAAAGACACGACTTGGGGAAACTGAGGAAGCACTAACTGGACAGAGGTGACGAGTTCCCAGGTCGGAGCACTCTTTTCCCCGAGTCCACAGGCAGATTCAGCACGACCCAGTCAGCACCGCGCGTGGCGTTTTGTACAAACTAACAGACACCAAAGTTCCCACGAGAACACAGAGTCTAGGAAAACCCAAACAAACGAACAAAGTCGGGAGACTCGCGCTGGTTTTATGACGGGGGAAGCTACGGCCGCTGAGACAGCGTGGGCCGGTGTTGAAGCAGGAGGACAGACAAGCGGAACAGGCCGGCAGGTCCAGAAACAATCCCCACGGTGTCAACAGCGATGCTGCGAAGGACGGGAACATCGTCCGTGTGCCCAAACAAGCTTCAGTCTGGACTGTCCCCGAGTGCAAACATTAACTCAACGTGGTCATAACCTGCACGTGGAATTTAAGCTCTAAAACTCCTCGAAGTTTACCTGGAAAAAATCTTTGTGACTTTGATTCAGGAAAGTCATGCATGGGTTCCAACAGGAAAATCCATGAAGCAAAAACATCGATAGATGATACATTCATCAAAATTTAAAAAACTTGAGGCGCCCGGGTGGCTCAGTGGGTTAAGCCTCTGCCTTTGGCTCAGGTCATGATCTCAGGGTCCTGGGATCGAGCCCCGCATCGGGCTCCCTGCTCAGGAGGGAGCCTGCCTCTCTGCCTACTTGTGATCTCTGTCTCAAATGAATAAATAAAATCTTTAAAAAAATTTAAAAACCTTCTGGTCTTCAGAAGACTATGAACAGAACAAAAAGACAAGTTACAGTCGGAGAGAGATATTTATAGAGCACGAACTTGATTAAAGGCTTGTGTCCAGAATTCATGGGGAATTCTGACTTCATAAGAAAAGCAACAACCGAGTAAACACGGACGAAACATTCCAACAGACCATTGGCCAAAGAAGCGGTGTTGTCAGAAAATGGGTGCGGGACGGGATGCTCGGGGCCACCGGCCATCGGGGACTCGAAGAGGAAACCACGTGCGGCGTCACCTCGCACTACGGCCGGAATTAAAGCTTAAGGCTGTGTCCCGAGGAGGCCGACAGCTGGACCTCACAGACTGCCGGTGGAAACCACCATTTCTGAGAATAGTTCTGAAATGTCCGCTTTGGTCCTTGTGTCACGGGAGGAGGTCTGCCTTGCCTGGGTCTCCATGAGGAGCAAAGACTGTTAGAAAAGTACGGTCGCTTTCTCAGCAACCCGAGAAGATACTGGCAACAGCAATTGGAGGGGGCCGGTCGAGCACAGGAGGGGACGGGGTCCCCAGCCTGGCCTCCCGGGACCTTCCGGTCAACCCCCGTGCTCCACCTGCTTGGGCACTCCTGGGACCGAATGACATCGCTCAGGTCCTGACTTTAGTGCTTGCCCTGGTGCGGTCCTTGGGGTGCAGGGACAAATCTTACAGCCTCTACAGATGCATGAGTCAGGAGCTCTAGAGAAACCCTCTGGGGCATTGAGCCCCATGGCCTGGTCCTGAGTCCAGACCAGCCCATGCTCTCTTCCCTTGGCGCCCTCCTTTTCAGACCCACGGGCCCCCAGGACTTGCCTTCAATGCCGCAGGTGCTTCCTGGAGTGGAGCTGCTTCCCTCAGAGCACCAGTGTGTTCCCTCCCGAAATGTCTGTCACCACGAAGGGCAGATGCCCCCACACCCTTCTTCACGGGTGTGCCATCCTCCTCAAGCGTGATGAAATGACGGATTAATCAGAAATTGTTTTTGACTCAGAAAAATGCCACCCTTACCGAGGATCCCTTTCCAGAGTTTGTCTCTTCAAGCCCCTAATTAGCACGAGAGCTTTCGCAGCCCAGTAGAGATCATCAGAGCGACGTCTATTCACACCGGGAGCCCGGTCCCTTCCTCCGTCGACCACAATCTGATCAGAGTTCAGTGAAGGGTTTTTGGTCCATCCTTGTGGAAATGTGGAATAACGAAGCAGTTAAAATTCATGACCTACACTTTCGTGTCATTATTATTGCATTAGCATGAAATTATACTTCTAGTTAGTCATAATTATGCTCATAATTATTCAATTTATCACCATAGGTCCTCCTGGAAGTTTTATTGGAGGATTTATTAACATTAATAAATTGTTTTTCTTCATCTCCGTATTATGAATTCTTCTCATGTGTGATATGATCTATTACCCATAAAATTAGAATAAACCCCAAGCATTTGGTGACTTCTCAGCAACACGAGGGGACCTTTGTCACTTGGTCCAGTTGGAGACTCGACTCCTGAAGGCTCGGGGCCATCGCTTTGAGCCACTTAAACTAGCCACTGCCTGAAGGCTTGGCACGGAGCGGCTCAGAGGGCATGGGACTGCGTTTTCCCCGCAGACCGTTCCCATCCAGCTGATCCTAGTGACGTGGCACGGGGAGGATGGGCTGTCGGGCCTGGGAGGCCGCTCCGTCTGCAGACATTGAAACCAGGCATGGGCTCAGCCTGGTCTCTCAGAGCTGCTGTCACCATCCTCCAACCCATCCCCCATCCTCTCTGAGCTCACACGGTGCCTCCCTGCCTTTCTAGTCCATAGGCCTGGATCACACAGCTTTAAAGTGTTTGAGGAACCTTGGCGAGTGCCACAGACTAATTATCCACGTCCCCCAAGGCCTGGCCCCCGGCGTGACTGTATTTGGAGATGGGACGTCCAAGGGAGTAATGGAGGTGCAGCGATGTCCTAAGGAGGGTCCCGGTCTGTTGGGACTGGTGTCCTAAGAAGACCGTCTAGAGAGCTCGCTGTTTCCCACGCACGCACCACAGAGAGGCCGTGGGAACACACGGAGGTGGCTGTCTCCGACCGAGGGGGTTGTTGTCGTCAGAAACAGACCCTGCTGTTGCCTCGATCGGAGATTCCTGCCTCCGGAACAATCGGAAGGTAAACCCCATTGTCCCGGCTGCCCCCTCCGTTGGTGGTATTTTGTTATGGTGGCTCAGCCAACTGGCACGGAGAGGAGCTGGACAATGTCCCTCCTGACTGGGGACCCCTGTGCAGGGCGCTGCCTTGGTGAGCAACACGTGCATTTTCTGTTAGGAGTAGGTTCCGCTATTGTCCCCTCTCGCCGATGAGACGACATGCTGGGAGCACGTGGCCCAGCAGCAGGTGGCGGCCGGTTAGAGTCCACGCTACCACGCTCCCAGCATCCACACGCAGGTTTTCAGGGCGCACCCCCACAAGAGCCTGACCCTCAAGATCTGGGCTGGGTCGGTCTCATGTGTCTGGCCGCCTGCAGCCTGTGCCCGTCGGAGGCACACACGCCGACTCTCGAATCTGCTCAGGGCCTTGCTCCAATCCTTTCCTCGGGGATGGGCCCCCCTCTCTGGGCCCGCTCCCCGTGGCGGGCTGAGGGGACCCTGGGGTCTCTTTCCATAGGACAGAGCGTGCCCCACCGGCCCTGCACTAAGTGCCACACGTGACGGAAGTCAGTGCAAAGTCAGAGCTCGGGATCCTGGGAGCCAAGGTCGTGTCAAACCCCGTGCTGGACGCGGATCTGTGTGTGACACTGGCAGCTTCTGGCCGTGGAGAACGGTGAAGCCCGGAGCGGGGCGTGGCCGGCCGAGC
>PJEN01022341.1:0-22238 GCA_004024605.1 Pteronura brasiliensis | reverse complement strand
GTGGGAGGTTGGGTGAACCAGGTGGTGGGTATTAGAGAGAGCACGGATTACATGGAGCACTGGGTGTGGTGTAAAAACAATGAATACTGTTACGCTGAAAAGAAAGAAAAAAAAAAAGAGCAGGGCCCCAAACAAATTGATTTTCAATATACTATCAATGAATAGTTGTAAATTATAATTTTAAAAACAAAAAAATAAACAAAAAAAAAACCTCTGCCTTCAGCTTGGGATCCTGGGATCCCAGGGTCCTGGGATGGAGCCCCGCATCCGGCTCTCCGCTCAACAGGGAGCCTGCTTCCTCCTCTCTCTGCCTGCCTCTCTGCCTACTTGTGATCTCTGGCTCTGTCAAATAAATAAATAAAATCTTTTAAAAAAATACTCTACCCTCAATGACTATAGGCAACATGGAACTCCAGTGATAGCACTGGCAATAAAACAAGTCCAGGCAGAACATTTCCTCAGCATAGACTAAGTTTTCCCTAGCAGGGTTCTCTGATGTTACCAAAGGCAGAAAATATCAATGTATCATATTTTTCTTTAGCTTTGATCTACTAAGTAATTCAGGTACCAAATCCATTCAGGAATGAAGTGAGAAATAAAAACCCAACAAATAAACACGATACAAGATGTGTATTTGACTAATTCCCTTACCTTATTTCTGTCTGTACTCAAATGTCACTACAAGGCCCATTCTGAGCACCCTATTTCAAATCGCAACTCTCATCCCTGGTACTCCCTACTCTACTTCAGTTATTTTCACCATAGCATTTACACCTGAGATTTCATCTAGCTAGCTAGTGATGTGTATATATGTGTGTATATGTCTGTGTGTTTGTGTGTGTGTGTACGGATATGGATATATATTCATGTATTTTTTTCTTTCTTCACTATACTCTATGCATAAGCTGCTACAACAATGCCTGGAACAAAGAAGACACCCAAATATATGTTATTTTAACTATTCAACTCTATTATGTTCCCATGATTATCATCAAGGAATCTACTTCAGTGTTACCTACATTTTGGCAGTATGTCAGGGTTATTAAAGAATTTCAGTGACTCTCCTCATTTCCTGTAAGATTAAGGGTTTCCACATTTGAAAATGACACTCTGGGGGCACCTGGGTGGCTCAGTGGGTTAAAGTCTTTGCCTTCGGCTCAGGTCATGATCCCAGGTTCTTGGGATCAAGCCCCACGTTGGGCTCTCCCCTCAGCAGGGAGCCTGCTTCCTCCTCTCTCTCTCTCTGCCTACTTGTGATCTCTGTCTGTCAAATAAATAAGTAAAATCTTTAAAAAAAATGACACTCTGATAAATTATATGCTTTTCTCAGAAGTTTTAAATTAATCCCATTTAGATTCAGAAGATATCAGTGCTTCCCTGCAAAGACATGCTTTTTCTTACTACCCAGAAGCAATTCCTTTTTCAAGATGATAGTTATCATTTATTTATGCTGAATAAATTATTTTCAAATTTTAGCATATATTTATAGCTTTACTTCTAAGGCACCAGAAAGAAGTGAACTATGATCATTGTTCAATTAGAATGATAAAGTACTACTTCTCTACTGTTTTCCAAAATTAACTTGCTTAACTATCCCAAATTATGACTGAAAAATGATTTATATTTGGTGAACAAGTATTAACAATATTTCATATTATTTTGAATACAGCTACAAATTTCATTCCTAACAAGAGTTTTACTTTTATTCCTTGGGGCGCCTGGGTGGCTCAGTGGGTTAAGGCCTCTGCCTTCGGCTCAGGTCATGATCCCGGAGTGCTGGGATCGAGCCCCGCATTGGGCTCTCTGCTCAGCAGGGAGCCTGCTTCCTCCTCTCCCTCTCTGCCTGCCTCTCTCCCTGCCTCTCTGCCTACTTGTGATCTCTGTCAAAAAAAATAAATAAAAATCTTTAAAAAATACAAAAATAAAAAAAAAACTTTTATTCCTTCCCTTACCTTCCATTTAACCAAGAAGAGAAATTACTCTATTACTTGCTATTTATCAAAGCTTAATTAAACACTTCTTTCCACTATATGTATTTGCTAAATGGATATGAAAGAACAGGAGATTTTGGGGGGTTGGAAAGAAGAGAGAATAAAGTGTAAATATTATGAGTTTCACTTTAGATAATTAAATTTGAAAAGATGAGATGAAATAGTGATACTTTCTAGGTATCTGGAAAATAAGACCAGAAGGAGATGAGAAGTCTAGATCAATAAGAGCACCTACATAAGGCTGATAATATGAATTCAACATGGCAAGCAAATTTTAGCAGGAAAACAGGGCCTCAAATAAAAACTCAGATTTAGACAAAATTATTGGGGCAGGAAGATGGAAAACTAGGAAATAGAAGCCGGTTACAGATAAGTAAAAAGCACAAGAGTTTCAAAAATGGGTAGTGGGTGGTATCAAATGCCAAGGAGTTTGAAGAAGATGACATCTGAAAAAAATTCTTCACATTTGGACTCCAAGATAAAGGTAAAAGATACCCCTGGAAAAGGTTATTAATTAGAGTACATGTGCAGAAATTATCTTATCTAGTATTGAAGTATTTTCCTTTGTTCTACATGGCTATACTGATAATATTATTAGACATTATATGGTATGTGCTAGATGACTGGTTTGTGCAAACACACCCTGAATGCCCCTGTTAATCACTATCTTGAGAATACACAGATCCTATCCTCCCTCTATATTCCCATTCAATAGGATATGAAAAGAAACATGTTGTTTAGTGTTCAGGGTCAAGGGCTCTGGGTGTGGCGAATGTCTGGATGGCAGGCCTTGATCTCCTCGGAACACTGGCCACACAGGAGGGAAAAGGCTGCAGACAGTTGCTAGGCTATTTGCTATACTATATAAAAGCTTGCCACATGTAGATTCCAGCAGTAGATGCTTTGTTGCCTACCACTCCGGAACTCCCTGTAAGAAAGTTCCCTCAATAAAACTAACCCTCGATCTCTGTCTCCAGGTAATTCCTTGGTCTTGCTTGGTCAACACCTACCCTCCTTGGCTTAGAGTTGGCCAAAGTATGGCAACATAGACATTGGTTGAGAATAAAAGTCAGTCCAATACATAAAATAAATAATGTATGCTGTGGAGCTCTGTTAGCATATTAGAATTAAGGAAAATATAATTAGTTAAATTAGAGGCTAACGTATTAAATTTTCTATAGGGAGTTTTAGATTAAATATAAATTGATATATGAAGTCTCTAAGATTTTAATTCTTAAAATGAAAATATCACATATTATGTTTAACTTAAATTAGTAAAGAAAATATCTTTTAAAAAGACTGACAATTGATGATGAGTTTAACTACTGTTAGAGGTATAAATTAATCATTACTTTAGAAAACCATTTGGCGTTATTGCTGTAGGGGAACCTATGTATGTAAATTATGATGTGATAATTACATATACCAAATAGAAATGCATGCATAAGTATACAAAAACAAACATACAATAGTATTCATAACAAAACCACAAATGTCTGGCAAAATTTGAATTAAGTAAGTTAATTTTGATATATTCATATAATGGAATACTATAGAGCAGGGGTTGGCAAACTATGGTCCATGGGCCAAATCTAGCCAGCAGCCTATTTTTACAAATAAAGTTTTATCTGAATACAAGCATACTCACTTATTTACATATTTTCTATGGTTGCTTTTGCATTATAAAAGTCAAACTGAGTGGCTGTGACAGGTTGTGTAAAATGGGCAAAGCCTAAAATATTTACTCTGTCCCTCTACAGTAGATGTTGCTGACCCTGTCTATAGAATAAAATGACAAACTACATTTACATTCAAAATTGTAAATGACTGGGAAACCTGGGTGGCTCAGTCAGTCAAGCATTTGCCTTTGGCTCAGGTTATGATCCCAGGGTCCTGGAATGGAGCCCTGTGTCGGGCTCCCTGCTCATTGGGGAGTCTGCTTTTCCCTCTCCCTCTCCATCTATACTCTCTTTCTCTCAAATAAATAAATACATCTTTAAAAAAATTGTGAATGACTCTCACAAACATGGAGTTGAAGAAAAGAGGACAGATACAGAAAAGTAGATAGCGTAATTCATATAAAGTTCAAAACCAGGCAGTACTAAACTACAGTGTTCCAAGTCATAATAGTAGTTGCCTTTGGGGAGGAGGAAGGCAAATGAATTGGGAAGAACTGGTAATGTTCTATTTTTTTGAAGTGAGTGTTCGTTACATGGGAGAATTCACTAATTCGTTGAACTGTATGTTTATGATTTGTGCATTTTTCTGTTACATATTCCTTTAATAAATGCATTTTTAAAAGTAGAAGGATTATATGCCAATTTATTAATAGTAGTTACCCTTAGAGTATAGGATGGAAAGAATGAGACATTATAATGTATGTACTTCCATATCTTTTTACCTTTTTTTAAAGATTTTATTTATTTAAGAGAACAAAAGAGAGAATGAGAGAGAGATGGCAAGCAGGGGGGAGGCGAAGAGGGAGAAGCAGACTCCCCACTGAGCAGGGAGCCTGATATAGGACCCGATCCCAGGACCCTGGGATCATGACCTGACCCAAAAGCAGACACTTAACTGACTGAGCCACCCAGGTGCCCTCTTTTTAACTTTTTGAACAAGCTTATTACTTTAAAAATATGAAAACAAAGTAATAAAATGATATGTATTATTAAATATCTTCACCATGTCATGGTTCTATATTTTTATCAACAGGATTTAATACACTGTGGGCACTCAAGCGGTAACAGGAGGTCAGAACTAAATGCTTACCTGACTCAACATCTCTGTTTTGTGAACCACTAATACAAAATATATTTTATACCTGTTAACACCTTATGCTTTATCTAGGAGTTTCATAATCTTGTGAAACCTTCTCACATATTTTAAAAATATGATCTTAATTATTTTTGTCAGATTATAAACTGCTCCCTTATCTTTAGTAATACTGTCCATTTAATATGATGGTCTTACCTGGCCCCTTAAGCTAATTCTCTTCCTTTTCAAAGAGATAAAAGACTTCAGGCATTGAAAGTGACATTTAAAAATGCTCCTAGCAAATACCAATTGTTGCTTGAAGTAAAGATTTAAGAAAAGAAATATTTCTGCATGATTTAATGACTGTTTTCTGTAGCAAAGTTCTTTTGTCTGGTCTCTAATACAATCTTCTACACTGTCTTGTTCAATATGCAACAAAACAATGATGTAGTTTTTGACAAAGAGCCCATTTCCCTATTGAGGTGGCATTACAGGATAATAGCTGCCTAAGCTATACAATTCAAAGAGATATATTTTAATATTAAAGTATCCGTTAATCAGTTTTTAAAGCTACAATGTTCAAAACTCAGAACAATATGTAAAATATTCCTTTACCAAAGGGAGTGACTAATCTTCTGTACAGCTTTGATAAGTTACAAGAAATAGGTTTATCTCAGAAGACTGGTTATGATTAATATGCAGTTCATAAAGCTCCTTAACTCTATGGTCTCTCTCTAACTGAATCTAATAAAGATAGGTCACGCATTTTTCATATTCCTTTTTCATCGATGACAGATCTCTAATAGGATTTATATGCATTTGATATTAATTGTATCAGAGACTGCACCAACTGCAATAACCCTCCATTTCTTTGCCTTTTAAAAGCTATACATAAATTAAAAGTTTCCATTTCTGTTTGAATGCAACTCTCACTGGATATCAACCATGTTAAGGATAGAAGGTAGAAAAAGATTAAGAACCACCTCACCTAGTTCACTGAAATACCAAAAGATACCAAAGGCTATAAACCCAGGTTTAAGAGCTGTTTTAGCTATCTTCTCCCTTATGTCAGAAGAGCTCAAGTATATAACACCAGTAAAAAGCTTGCACTCTGAATTGGAAAGGAAAGGACATGGTTTTAATAACCAACTCACAGAGGGGTGCTGGCAGTAACCCATCGTTCTGATGAAATATTGCTTTTCTAACCATCTATGGAGACCACACAGGAGATGTAAAAATGAGATAGTGCTACCTACAATGAAAAAACAAGTGTCCTGGGGACTCAATCTAAAATAGTCCTTAATTTCAGCTCTAAACTCAAAAGTGGCTTCACTTGTATCTGGGGAAAAAGAAATGTATCTTGCAAGACAATTCAAATTATAATTGCAGTTAAGAGAAGTGGACAATTCTATTTTCATATCCTATATTCTACACGATGACATAAATAGTGAAAAATTTCATTCTGCAAAAGAGCTTAGCAAGGGATTTGGTAAACTAATGAAACATTGCTTTATGCTCTATCAAAACACTTGGCTATTAGTGAATAAAATCCAACTGAAAAAAAAGTAGGTCACAACTGTAATGATTTTCTTTAGTTGAAACAGACTACATACAATAATTTAAAAAACAACCCAAAAAGACCTCTGTATGACTGATTAAACTTACAGGATTACCTCATTGTTTTATAGATAGATAGATAGATAGACACATACATATATCTTATAATAATATATAATTTATAATGATATAATTTTTGTCCTTCAATTAAGAAAGGTTACTTTTTAAGTGAAACACACCAAAAAAATCAGCCAAGGTAGAGAGACTTCACTGAGTATTCAGACCAGAAAAAGGCCACACTTGAGAAATAGGACTAGACTAGCGCTAGAAGAAATGCTACTTTAAAGTCATACAAAAATGCTTAAATACAAGTATAGAATTGATCAAGCTGATCTACACATAAATTAACTACCAGAAAAAAGCCTAAGGTTTTTTAAATAACCATATTACAATATTCAATAATGTCACATTCAATATCTACCATCAGTCAAAAGTTACTAGTGAATCAAAGAAGCAAGGAAATATGACTCATAAACAGGAGAAAAACTACCCATTTGAAACAAATCCAGAAGTGACGGAGATGGTGGAAATAGCAGGCAAAGATTTTAAAACAGATACTATTAGGATATTCAACATTTAAAGAAAACATGAACACAATAAAAGAAATGGAACTATTAAAGAAAAAAACAGAGCTCTCAAGCTGAAAAATACTATACATGAAATGAAAATTTCATTGTATGGTGTTAACAGGTTAGACACTGATTAAAAAAAAAACAAAAAACAAGTGAAACAGAAATAATGGCAAGAGGAACATAAATCTGAAGCATAGAAAGGAAAAAAAATGGTTTAAAAAATTATCAGAGAACTTTAATGACATATGGGACAATAAAAAGTTGATCTAATATAGAAGAAATTTCTAAAATGGTGAAGAGATAAATCAAAAGAAATATTTCAATAAATGATGATCCACAATTTCCCAAATTTGATGAAAAAATATTGATTTATAAATGTAGAATCTTAATGAACCCCAAACAATATGAACATAAAATAACCCTGAAGTACATCATAATTATATTGTTGAAAACCAGTGATAAAGAATTAAATCCTAATAGTAGCCAGAGAAAAAGATACGTTACACAAAGGGGAACAGAGTTTATTAAAGATTTTATTTTGGTTTATTTTTAGAGAGAGAAAGAGAGCACACATGAGCAGAAAGGGGCAGAGAGAGATGGAGAATCTCAAGCAGACTCTGAACTAAGCACAGAGCCCAGTGCAGGGCTCGATCTCAGGACCATGAGATCAGGACCTAAGCCAAAACCGAGTCAGACGTTTAACCAACTGCACCACCCAGGAACCCAAAGGGGAACAGAGTTTAAAATGATTGTTGACTTCTTATCAGAAACAATGGAAGCCATAAGAGAATATTTAAACTGCGAAAAGGAAATCAGAAAAAAAAACCTGTCATTTTAGAATTCTGTATCACATAAAATATCCTTCAAAAATGAAGATTAAAAAACACAGACAAATAATCTGAAATAATCAACTGAAGAAAGCCTATACTACAAGAAATGTTTAAGGTAACTCTTCAGGCTAAAGGAAATTGATATGAGATAGAAATTCAGATATACATAAAGGAATAGAGTGCCAGAACTGTATGCAAAATAAACTATGAAAATAAATAGCACACTGATTTTAGTTTATTTTCCTTAAAATATACTTAATCATTTAAAGAAAAAAAAAGAATACAAAGCATTGTCAGACCTACACATATCTAAACTAATATATATGATAATAATAATACAAAAGATGGTTAAGTGACTACCTTCAGCTCAGGTCATGATCCGGGAGTACCGGGACTGAGTCCGGCATTGGGCTCCCAGGGAATCTGGGGAATCTGGTTCTCCCTCTGCCCTTCTCCCCTCTTATGTTCTCTTTTACTCTCTCTCTCCCTCAAATAAATAAAATATTTTTTTTTAATCCATGTAAGGCAAAAGAAGAAACATACAAAATGCATCTGAAATTTTACCAAATATTTCTGGAAACTTCCCTCTTACACTTGAGGCAGTTCTTCTGAAGTTATACCCATGACATTTTTAATTAAATGTCTAATAAGTCATAGACATATATTTTTCCCATGAGCTTTTCTTAAAAGTTAAACACAATCCTTCAGCCAGTATAATCAGTGATATCTGAATGTGGGCTATGTACCTAAAGGATATATGTTTCTTTATGTATATCAGTAAAAAGGAAAAAAAAAAGGCAATCATTCCTAATGGAAACTTTTTAAAAATACATTATGCCTAGGCTGCTCTGTGAAACACAGTGAATCCCCCTTTGATGAGTCCTCACCAAAATCAATTCTATTCTATGCAATGATACAGTAATGCCCCCCAAACCACTGAAGAGCATTGGGTTGTTTTTCCTTCTATAAAATAACCAAAGACTACTCTATTTTTATTTCTTCCTTCCACTGTTAGCTATCACACCTTACTGTCAGTAGCACCTTTTTTTTTCCCCTTCTTTTCAAAACACAAGATTAACTGGGTGAGAGCCTGAGTTGATATCCATGATTCTCTGAAACACACAAGTCTTTTTCCTGGGGCACCTGGATGGCTCAGTCACTGAAGTGTCTGCCTTTAGCTCAGATCATGATCCCACGTCCTGGAATTGAGACCCATGTCCTCAGTTGTCAGGATTTGGGGGGGGGGTCCCCACTCAGCAAAGAGCCTGCTTCTCCCTCTCCTCCCCACTCCACTCCTGCTCTCTCTTGCTATCTCTGTTGCCATCTCTGTCTCTCTCTCAAATAAATAAAATCTTCTTTAAAAAAGAGTCTTTTTCATCCTCAATTTGCAGACATGTGGACAATACTGCAAATTGTTAAGATCAGTCAGAATACTGAGTTCCTGATAACGGGAACTCTGAATATAAAACTGCCATAACTGTATTCCAAAAGCAGGATGATAAAGCCCAGTTGAGAGAAACTCTTAAAATCAGAAAACAAGTTATCACAAAAAAAAACTATATAAAATAGTAATCAAAGGTAACTTTCCATCATTCAACCTGAAGATGCCATCTATCAGAGATTCATTAAATAGCTCAGAAATTAAGTTATGAACATGTTAGGACATGTGATACTACAACAATATGCCCAGATTTTCTGAAATTCTCACTTTTTTCTTTATATAATTGCTTTCTTAGCTCTTGTCCTATCAATACTCCAACCCACCAACCAAAAATAAAGAAAATTAAACACTATAAATAAAAGCTGATATAATATTATGTGGGTCTCTAACAACTACCTATAACCAGAAATCAGCAAAGTACAACCTAGCTGACTGTATTTGCAAGAGGACATGGAGCATATGCTTGTACTTGTAGTAAGCTTTCAAGCTCAGCGGGAGGAAAGAGTAAGGACAGGTATGTTTGGTACATTCATAAAGCTCAAGATGGGCCATGAACCTTAAAATCAATCACAACAGGGGATGGAGGACTCCAGGAGAGATAACTCGAAGAAAAATAAATAGAACTGAGAGATTACATGACATGATTAATTGCACTGTGGGGGAAAGTCTGGGTTTCAGTTTGTGACTGCTATGAAGAATACGACAAAATGATTTTTCTAAATAGCAAGTTTTAACTGCAGAGGAAAAAAATAATTTTGTAACAAGCATGGCTCAGCCGTGAACAATATTTGCATAGTCATAACAAAAGAAACATTAAACGTTTATTTAATAAAATTGTAATATAAATATAGCAAAAGTTTTAGGGGTAAGAAAAACATAATATGGAACCAGAAAAGACCCCGAATAGCCAGAGGAATGTTGAAAAAGAAAGCCAAAGTTGGTGGCATCACAATTCCAGACTTCAAGCTCTATTACAAAGCTTCATCATCAAGACAGTATGGTACTGGCACAAAAACAGACACATAGATCAATGTAACAGAACAGAGAGCCTAGAAATGGACCCTCAACTCTATGGTCAACTAATCTTCGACAAAGCAGGAAAGAATATCCAGTGGAAAAAGACAGTCTCTTCAACAAATGGTGTGGGGGAAACTGAACAGCCGCATGCAGAAGAATGAAACTGGACCATTTCCTTACACCAGACACGAAAATAGACTCAAATTGGATAAAAGACCTCAATGTGAGACAGGGATCCAGCAAAATCCTTGAGAACATAGGCAGCAACCTCTTCGACCTTAGCCACAGCAACTTCCTCCTCGAAACATCGCCAAAGGCAAGGGAAGCAAGGGCAAAAATGAACTATTGGGATTTCATCAAGATCAAAAGCTTTTGCACAGCAAAGGAAACAGTCAACAAAACCAAAAGACAACCAACAGAATGGGAAAAGATATTTGCAAATGACATATCAGATAAAGGGCTAATATCCAAAATCTATAAAGAACTTATCAAACTCAACACCCAAAGAACAAATAATCCAATCAAGAAATGGGCAGAACATGAACAAACATTTCTGCAGAAAAGACACCCAAATGGCCAACAGACACATGCAAAAGTGTTCATCATCACTAGGCATGATGGAAATACAAATCAAAACCACAGTGAAATACCACCTTAAACCAGTCAGAATGGCTAAAATTAATCAGTCAGGAAACAACAGGTGTTGATGAGGAGGCAGAGAAAGGGGAATCCTCCTACACTGTTGGTGGGAATGTAGGCTGGTGCAGCCACTCTGGAAAACAGCATGAAGGTTCCTCAAAAAGCTGAAAATAGAGCTACCCTAAGACCCAGCAATTGCACTACTGGGTATTTACTCCAAAGATAAAAATGTAGTGATCCGAAGGGGCATGTGCACCCGAATGTTTATAGCAGCAATGTCCACAATAGCCAAACTATGGGAAAAGCCTAGATGTCCATCTACAGGTGAATGGATAATGAAGATGTGGTGAGTATATATACAATGGAATACTATGCAGCCATTAAAAAAAACAAACAAAAAAAAACGAAATCTTGCCATTTGCAATAACGTGGATGGAACTAGAGGATATTATGCTAAGCAAAATAAGTCAATCAGAAAAAGACTATTATCATATTATCTCAATGATATGAGGAATTTGAGAAACAAGACAGAGGATCAGAGGGGATGAGAGGGAAAAAATGAAATAAGATGAAACCAGAGAGGAAGACAAACCATAAGACACTCTTCATCTCAGGAAACAAACTGAGGGTTGCTAAAGGAAGGATGGGGTGGCTGGGAGATGGACATTGGGGTGGGTATGTGCTATGGTGAGTGCTGAGAATTATGTAGGACTGATCAATTACAGACCTGCACCCCTGTACCCTGAAACAAATAATACATTGTATGTTAATAATATAATTTTTTAAAAGAAGCACCTCTAATAAAAATAGCCTTAATCTCCCTATCCAACAAATTCACCGTCACATGAGTTTGAAGTACTAAAACAAATACCATACAGTTTCCTTTTCCTACCAAAAGTGGTATTCATACAAACCATGCTGTGCAGAAAAGCATTAACAAAACAGGTGAGGCTTGCTAGCAAGGTTCATATTTGGCTGGTGTCTGGAAACTTGGTTTGGGAGCATTCCCACTGCTCCCTAACTTAAAAAGATGGTTTCCTGTGCCTGTTTATACAAATAATGTGGATTATACTGAATACTTGCCTTACTTTTAAGCATCTGGAATTTTGCTACAGGCTAAACAAATGCTTATAGGACCACCCCCAATAAAGCCCTTGGGCACTGACTCCTTAATGGGCTTTTCTGGGCATGAAATTACAGATATACTGGTTCATTTTCACCACATGGGAAGAGAGCACTGTATGTGATCCCTCATGGGAGAGAGACAGCATAGAGAAGCCTGCCCATGGATTCCTCCACAATCCACCTATACTTTTCCCCATATGATCTGACTGCATATCCTACTATGTGTCAGTATAATAAAGCTTAGCTATTAGAACTATGTTTTGAGTCCTGTTGGTCCTCCTAACAATCTCCAAATGTGGAAGTAGTCTTGGGAATCCCTAGTATACACATGGAGCTGTTTTGAATGCTGGAGAGAGAAGAATTAAAAAATGAAAGATACTTTAGTCCCAGTCTCAAATTGCTAGTTATCTACTGGGAGAGTTGAAAGGGTATGCTGGCAGTAAACCAGTAAACACTGATCATTCATTCAAAATGTTAATGAGTATCTATTGCATTCCTGGCAATGTTAGGTAACAGGCATTAACAGAAACATAAAAATTAAACGTTTACAGCCTTTGAATAAGGGGCTTACAGTACTAACAGGACTATTACACAGTAACAGAAGTTCCTCTTAGGATTCACATTGCCTGAAATACTAGAAACATAAACATGTTAACTATTCCATTACAGAATCACAATTTTCTCTGACATGTAATCTGATTTGTGCAATTTGCATGCTTCCTTGGGTAATACTAAGAGTATTAGTTAATTTTCCTTAAAATGTACCAAAAGGGCAGGATGATGGGCCCAAAGTCTTGCCAAACCCTTTAAATATTTGTTACAGCAGCCTTCATAGAATTTATCAACTAACAACTAAATATCAAGCACTATGCAAGACTGCTTAGAATGGAAATATAACACAGTCCCAATCTCCAAGGATCCCACAAGTCTCCTGCAAGGGAGCAGTAAACAAATCATTAGAATTTCAGGGAAGACTTGTGAGAAGTTTGCATGAAGTAAGATGACAATGCAAATGAGAAGCTCGTAACCGCTGATCTGGACCATTAGACATCATCACTGGTAGAAAACAAATGTGTGAAAAGGAGCTAACAATTACAACACCTGAATGGCAGAGTCTTAAAATTTGTCATAAGAGTATTACTACTACCTAATTTTAAGGCAGTTATACATTTTCCTTCAAATTCTAAAATTAGAGAAGAATATTTTACCAAGATATAATTTTACCTGATACAAAAGCTGGCATAAGGGCACCTGGATGGCGCAGTCAGTTATGTCCGTCTCTTGGTTTTGGCTCAGGTCATGATTTCAGGGTTGTGAGATCAAGCCCCACATCAGGCTCTGTGCTCAGCACAGAGTCGGCTTGAGATTCTCTGTCCCTCTGCCCCTCATACTCATGCTTTCTCACTCTCTCTAAAATAAATAAATCTTTTTTTAAAAAGCTAGCATAAAATACCCCTTAAGAGTGATGTCTACCATCCTAATGAACAACAGTATTGGTGAATAAATTACATTAGGACCGGAGTAGGTCCTCACAAACACAATTTTGCATTCTTCTCATCAGAAAAAGTTCCTAATGTCAAAAAGTATTTTTAGTTCTATTTGGCATGATGTTGAAAAGGAACCTAATTTTCTAACCAATTTCCTTTAAACCAATGAAAAACAAATTTTAAAAAGGGGAAATAAATCTTGAAATTACTGTTAATTACTTCATTAACTTTAAACCTCTTTAACTTAAAAAAAGTCACCAACCATTATTTTCTTCACTCATAATATTACAATCTCCTATCTTTGAAGACTTCAAAAATATATTAGTTCAAAATCCATTTCTTGGTTCCCACTGAGATTTAAATTACCTGAATCTAATAGCCTCACTGCAAGAGTTATATTCCATGGCTTGTAAGTTGAATTCACCAGCATGACATCTATGTTTTATATATGTAAATTCCCCAGGTTTACTGTAAATTCATGACATCAACAACACTGGTCGTCTAAAGGATTGGTACTGCTATCGAAACACATGCACAAAGTGAGACGGAAGTGGTCATAATTTTTCCTGCTTGCCTACCATATTATGATAATCATAGAAAAAATAGAAGTAGCTTAGAGCACAAAAACTAAGTTAATAGCTGAAATCAGTGTAAACTAGAAGAAAAAGACATATTTACATATAAATCAGAGCAACCAGTAAGGTTCACATCATGGTACATAATATAAAATTATTTTATTACAGAAGCTACTACTTTGCATACTAGCTTCAATTATTATATTTTCTAAAATTTGGCACAGGCTATATTAAAAGAAAATTTACTAATAGTAACATATAAAATATTGACCAGGGCTATCCTTAAGCTGTTGAATTCTTCCTAATACTGTAAAGAGTCCGTAAAACAAAACATTAATTACAGGAATAAAGTAAAAGAATTAGTGTCATCATCACTGGAAGTAAAGCACAATGAGGTGCTCCAGTTTGGAACTCTCACTTATTTCTGTAACTATTTATTTCCTCTGTTAAATAGTTATACAGGGAACATTGTTAGTGCTCATCAAATTGGAACCAATAGTTGGTGTATTTTTTTAACACAAGCAGAAACTGATCTAAAAACATCTGTTATCTTTTCTGTAGTAGGAATTACATTTAGAATAACTAAATTATACTTGTTACCAGTCTTGATACTCTCACATAATCTGCTTCCAATCACAGCTATTCACAACAGACGGGACTAATTCCAAGTTCTAATTAGCTGAAGCCCCATTCACCACAGTACCTTAATTACTCCCTGGTAATCAGGTGAGCACTTACAGTGCTCTAACTTCTTCAGAGGTTGTTAAGGGGCCATTTAGTTCATTTCAGCTGCCAAAATCTTGATTCCCACTGCACTAAACTTTTACACTGTATAATGGTTTAACGTTTCAATGATGAAGAGACTTTCAGTATCTTTCTGTGGAAAAGGGCCTGTGGGTGTAATATTTTGCATTAACTCCCTTGGTTTCATCAAACGTGGTTTCCTCAACTTCTGAGAGTGTCACTTGAGATTGCTCACCTCCCTGCTCCCTCTATTCCTCAAGGACATCCTCCTCTGCTCTTGTTTGGGCCATTAGCTCCAGTTCATCCTTCCACTCTCAAAATATGAGCATTCCCCTATATACAGTCTTTGTTCTTCTATTCTTTTCTATTCACTCTCTCCTTCTCAGGAAGCGCCCAATTTTCTAAGGTTTGGACTATGGCTCCTCTATGAGGACTCACAAAACAACTCTTGCTCTGACCTTTCACATAATTTTGATTCAGCTTCTCAAAGAGAAGATATTTCCACTTAGATTTTACTACTGCTACACACCAAATTCATTTTGTGTGTGTGTCTAAAACTAAACCCATTTCATTCCCCTAGTAATGACAACAATCACAAGAGTTAACATTTAATCCTCAAAACAAACCTTAGAATTAGATATTATTTTCTTTCATCACCATTTTACAGATGAGAAAACAAAGATTATACAACCTGATAGGATTGAACCCAGGCCTACAGTCAATATTTCCAAGGTCTCCATTCTGCATAGATTTCCTTCACAATAATCTAGCATCTACATAGTTCAAACAGACTCACTGAAGCCCACTTTTATCATCCAGGCCCTGAAGCCACCCACTGCTCTCTAAACTCATGAACCACATACCATCACATCTTCCTCTCCCTAATTGAGCAAGTCCTATATGTAGCACAAAGATATTAGGAAAGAGAGGTATGTTTAAATTGTTTGGCTGTGACCACTGCCACATTAATTTTTTCAAACTGCAAACTTCTTTTAAACCCTGATAATACATCAGATGAGCTTGATTTCACTCATTTAATCATGGATGCTTATATTTACACTACCGTAAAGTTTTGTACATTAAAAAGCACTATAGGATCATTTTTATACCACTATTTTCCATAGTATTAATTTTATTTCTTAAAATTAAAGTCTATAAGTTAGTGAAGATTAAATATACGTGCTTTAACATATTTTAGTGTTAATTCAGTCTATTTCCACGTAACAGTTATCTACATGCACTGTTTTATGTAAGCTATTTTGCTGGCACAAGAAAGCTATACCAACAGGATCTTAAAGAACTTAACAGTTGTTTCCTACATAAGGAAATTATCTCATGTTCTACTTAAATCCATACAATGCTTATCAATATTGATGCAGTCTTTATATAATTTTAGGAAAACAGTCTGAGTGTAGAACAAAAGAATAATTTTGCCAATTGGGAAAATTTGACTAGGAAATTATTTTTTTCCCTAAAAGGTAGCAAGTGATGCTTATATAATGAAATTTCAGAAATGATTTATCCTAATTATTCAAAGTACAATTAGAAGAGGAGAAATCGGAGACAAGATGGGAGGAAAGTAGGAAGAGGAGCCGTTTCAACCTGTACACTAAAGTGAGCTGATTACCTACCAAAGAACTCCGATCACCCACGAAATCAGCCTGAGATCAGAATTATATGCGTCTGGATCTCTACAGGGGCAGAAGATGCCAGTGGGCAGGTAAAGCAGAGTAGAACGTTGGACTGATATCGGAAGATAAACAAAAGGGGGAGGGAGCCACCAGAGGCAATCAATTGTAAAGTAATACTCCAATACGAGAATGCCCTGCATCTGGGGACCAACATTAACTTGGAGACTGGTTGAAAGCACTCAAAAAGAGCAAAGGATTGGCGCCTGGGTGGCTCAGTGGGTTAAAGCCTCTGCCTTCAGCTCAGGTCATGATCCCAGGGTCCTGGGATCGAGCCCCACATCAGGCTCTCTGCTCAGCAGGGAGCCGGCTCTCTGCTCAGCAGGGAGCCTGCTTTCTCCTCACTCTCTCTACCTGCCTCTCTGCCTACTTGTGATCTCTGTCTGTCAAATAAATAAATAAAATCATAAAAAAAAAGCAAAGGATTACGGGGGGTAAATTATGGGAATCGGGGCAGCTACGGACAGGGGCTTAAGTCCTCGGACCCAGGACAGCCTCCCCTGGCGCTGAGCCAGAGACAGTGCGGCAGAGAAACCAGGTCTTGGTCCCTGAGCCGCCAGCGCGCCCGAGAACCCGTGGGGTCCAGATCCTGTGAGGGGCTGGGAGCCTCGCCAGACGGCAGAACGTCGAGCAGTGCTAACAGAGCCTGAGACGCACGCGCCCCTCACCCTCCCCTGAGAGAGGTGCGCAAAGGCCCAGCCCAGCGCTCTTAGACCCGAGCCATTCTACCAGAGACTGAGACGGGCAAGAGCGCCAAACCCTCCCAAGAGAAGTGCGCGCAAGCCCGGCACTCATAGACCCAGAAAGACCAGGCACTCCCAGCCCGGGCCAGCGGGAAAATCTGTGTGCGATCACTACTTGGAACCTCTCTGGCAGTCTGGAGCTGCCCAGAGAGCAGCCACTGCCATAGTTTTCGGCACAAGCAGAAGATCCTGCATCCACGGGGACAACGACTCGGAACCTGCTCTGCCAGCGGCCAAGGGGGAATTTATATGGGCTCTGCAGCACCCACAGGGGAGCAGACTGAGGATTCTGAGAGGGAGGTCAGGGTGCAGTCTGCTTTCCTCTAAACCTACAAAAACCATCAAAAGCGGTCAAGACGAGAGAAAAAAAAGTGAACAAACATAAAAACCTCCAGAGAACAAAACCCTGAAAAAACCGGTTGCCTCAGAGCACACCCCATTGAGGGGAGGCATGAGAACTTAACTCAGGGAACATCACTGACTGAAAACCCACGTGGCAGGCCCCTCCCCCAAAAAACCAACCAGGAAAGCAAAAAAAAAAGATGACAAGAGAACAACCACCACTACTTCATAGGACAACGTTTATTTTTAACTCATTCTTACTATTCCGGTTCATTTTTTTTTATATATAGATAATTTTTAACCTAATTACCATCACAGTGAGCTGTCCACTACATCAAATTCCATAATAACCTTCTACCATAAACTTTTTGATACATACACCTGTGTTTTTCTTTTGCATTTCTATTTTATAATATTTTTTTAAAATTTTAGTTTAGTTTACTTTATTCCCTTTTTATTTTTATTTTCTAATATTCATATAGAGTAAAACTTCAAGGTAATCCCCTTTACCCAATCAATGCTACCCCATAGGTAAACCAATTTTTAATCCCCCTTTATCTTATGAAAGTTGAGTCCTTTAACAAAGATATAAAGATACACCCAGGAAGAATCAAAATAAACTTCCTCGCCCACACTGAGAATTTATAACCACTCTCCCATCTTTTACTTCCACCAGTGTTTCTGTGTTTTTGTGTTTGTCCTGATAGTATATAAATCTTATACTTGGGGTTCTTTTTGACGAGGTTCTTCCTTTATTTGCTTACATATAAATTTTTTTTCTCTAGTCATATACATTTATCAGTCTTTTTGTTTGTCTCTTTTTGTTTGTATACTTCATAAATCTTACCGTGGGGGCCATTTGGGCTGAACCTTGTCCTTCATCTTACTTTTTTTCCTCTCGCTCATTTTTTCTTCTTTTTCTTATCTTTTTTCTCTCGTTTGGGTGGGGAATCCTGATTGCTCAGAAGTATTCCAAGGTGCACCTTGACTGCACCACGCTCGATACATCCAGCTACATCCATTCAGTCATCTCTCACCAAAATGACTAGGAAGAGGAATGCCCAACAGAAGAAAAATACAGAGGATGGGCCTTCTGCAACAGAGCTAACGGCTATGAACATAGACAATATGTCGGAAAGAGAATTCAGGCTAACAATTATCCAGGCAATACCTAGGTTGAAGAAAGCCATGGATGACCAAACGGAATTGATTAGGGCTGAACTGAAAGCGACCAGAAATGATGTTTACAATGTTAGGGCAGAGCTGAAAGCTACCAGGGATGAGGTTCACAATGCTCTCAATGAGTTCCAATCTAATCTAAATTCTCTAAAACCTAAGGTAACTGAGACAGAAGATATATAGTGATCCAGAAGAAAAAACAGAGAGAAAGGATCAGGAGGAAGCCTGGAACAAACAGTTTAGAAGCCACGAAAACAGAATCAGGGAAATAGATGATGCAATGAAACGTTTCAACGTCAGAATTATTGGAATCCCTGAAGGGGAGGAGAAAGAAAGAAATCTAGAGGGTATCGTGGAACAAGTTCTTCATGAAAATTTTCCCAATCTCGCGAATGGAACTAGCGTTCATGTACTAGAGGCAGAACGGTCTCCACCCAAGATTATAGATTCCAGAAAAACATCAAGGCACCTGATAGTCAAATTCAGGAATCATAATTGTAGATACAATCTCTTGAAAGCCACTAGGACAAAGAGGCTCCTGACATACAGAGGAAAGCCCATCAGATTAACATCAGACCTGTCCACAGAGACCTGGTAAGCCAGAAAGGGCTGGCAAGATATATTCAGGGCACTAAATGAGAAGAACATGCAGCCAAGAATACTTTATCCAGCAAGACTGACATTCAAAATGGATGGAAAAATAAAGAGTTTCCAAGACCGGCAAGGCTTCCAAGACTATGCGACCACCAAGCCGAAACTGCAGGAAATATGAAGGGGGGTTCTATAAAAGGAAAAATCCGAAGAATATCACTGAACAAAAATATAGAGACAATCTACAGAATGAAAGACTTCAAACGTAACACGATGTCAATAAAAACGTATCTATCAATAATCACTCTCAATGTGAATAGCCTAAAGGCGCCCATCAAACGACACAGGGTTACAGATTGGATAAAACGACAGGACCCATCCATATGTTGTCTACAAGAGACCCATTTTGAACCTAAAGATACACCCAGACTGAAAGTGAAGGGATGGAGAAGCATCTTTCATGCCAATGGGCCTCAAAAGAAGGCCGGGGTAGTGATTCTCATATCAGATAAATTAGATTTTAAACTAAAGATTGTAGTCAGAGATACAGAAGGACACTAGATAATTCTTAAAGGGACTATCCACCAAGATGATCTAACAATTGTAAATATCTATGCCCCCAATATGGGAGCAGCCAGTTACATAAAAAAACTCTTAATCAAGATAAAGAGTCATATTGATATGAATACATTAATAGTAGGAGATTTTAACACGTCTCTCTCGGTAATAGATCATCCAAGCACAGTATCAATAAAGAAACAAGAGCACTGAATGACACATTGGACCAGATGGACCTCATAGATATATACAAAATATACCACCCTAAAGCAACAGAATATTCATTCGTCTCAAGGACACATGGAACATTCTCAAGAATAGACCATATATTGGGTCACAAATCAGGACTCAACCAATACCAAAAGACTGAGATTATTCCCTGCATATTCTCAGATCACAATGCTTTGAAACTGGAGCTCAATCACAAGGAAAAGTTTGGAAGGAGCTCAAACACCTGGAAGCTAAAGACCACCTTGCTTAAGAATGCCTGAATCAACCAGGAGATCAAAGAAGAACTGAAACAATTCATAGAAACCAATGAGAATGAAGACACTTCGGTCTAAAACCTATGGGATACAGCAAAGGCAGTCCTAAGGGGGAAATACATAGCCATCCAAGCCTCCCTCAAAAAAATCGAAAAATCCAGAATACACCAGCAATCTCTACACCTTAAAGAACTGAAGAATCAACAACAAATCAAACCAACTCCACACATAAGAAGGGAAATAATCAAGATTAGAGCAGAGATCAATGAGGTAGAAACCAGAGATACAGTAGAACGTATCAATGAAACTACAAGCTGGTTTTTTGAAAGAATCAATAAGATCGATAAACCATTGGCCACACTAATCAAAAGAAAAGAGAGAAAGCCCAAATTAATAAAGTATTAATGAAAAGGGAGAGATCACAACTAACACCAAGGAAGTAGAAACAATCATCAGAAGTTATTATCAACAGTTATATGTCAATAAGCTAAGCAACCTAGATGAAACGGATGCATTCCTAGAAAACTATAAACTCCCAAAATTGAACCAGGAAGAAAATGACAACCAGAATAGACTGATATTTAGTAACGAGATTGAAGCAGTGATCAAAAACCTCCCAAAAAACAAAGGCACAGGACCTGATGGATTCCCTGGGGAATTCTACCAAACTTTCAAAGAAGAAATAACACCTATTCTCCTGAAGTTGTTTCAAAAAATTGAAGCAGAAGGAAAACTTCCAGACTCTTTTTATGAAGCCAGCATTACCCTGATCCCCAAACCAGGCAAAGACCCTACCAGAAAGGAGAATTTCAGACCACTATCACTGATGAATATGGATGCTAAGATTATCAACAAGATCCTAGCAAACAGGATCCAACAGCACATTAAAAAGATTATCCACCATGACCAGGTGGGATTCATCCCTGGGTTACAAGGATGGTTCAACATTCCCAAGTCAATCAGTGTGATACAACAAATTAATAAGAGAAGAGAGAAGAACCACATGGTTCTCTCAATTGATGCAGAAAAAGCATTTGACAAAATCCAGCATCCGTTCCTGATTAAAACACTTCAAAGTACAGGGATAGAGGGAGCATTCCTGAAATTAATAAAATCTATCTATGAAAGACCCACAGCAAATACCATCCTCAATGTGAAAAAGGTTGCAGCCTTCCCGTTGAGATCAGGAACACGACAGGGATGCCCACTCTCACCACTCTTGTTCAACATAGTATTAGAAGTCCTAGCAACAGCAATCAGACAACAAAGAGAAATAAAAGGTATCCAAATTGGCAATGAAGTCAAACTCTCTCTCTTCACAGATGACATGATACTTTATTTGGAAATCCCAAAAGATTCCACCCCCAAACTATTAGAACTCATACAGCAATACAGCAACGTGGCAGGATACAAAGTCAATGTACAGAAATCAGTGGTTTTCTTATACACTACCAATGAAAATATGGAAAGGGAAATTAGAGAATCAATTCCATTTACTATAGCACCAAGAACCATAAGATACCTCGGAATAAACCTAACCAAAGAGGTAAAGGAACTGTTCTCGAGGAACTACAGAACACTCATGAAAGAAATTGAAGAAGATACAAAAAGTTGGAAGACCATTCCATGCTCATGGATCGGAAGAATAAACATTGTTAAAATGTCTATACTGCCTAGAGCGATCTTTACCTTTAGTGCCATTCCGATCAAAATTCCACGGGTAAGGGCACCTGGGTGGCTCAGTGGGTTAAAGCCTCTGCCTTTGGCTCGGATCATGATCCCAGAGTCCTGGGATCGAGGCCTGCATCGGGCTCTCTGCTCAGCAGGGAGCCTGCTTCCTCCTCTCTCTCTGCCTGCCTC
>PJEN01022340.1:0-22243 GCA_004024605.1 Pteronura brasiliensis | reverse complement strand
TCTTTCATGAGTGTTCTGTAGTTCCTCGAGTACAGATCCTTTACCTCTTTGGTTAGGTTTGTTCCCAGGTATCTTATGGTCTTGGTGTTATAGTAAATGGAATCGATTCTCTAATTTCCCTTTCTGTATTTTCATTGTTAGTGTATAAGAAAGCCACTGATCTCTGTACATTGACTTTGTATCCTGCCACGTTACTGAATTGCTGTATGAGTTCTAGTAGTTTGGGGGTGGAGTCTTTTGGGTTTTCCATAGAAAGAATCATGTCATCTGCGAAGAGGGAGAGTTTGACTTCTTCATTGCCAATTTGGATACCTTTTATTTCTCTTTGTTGTCTGATTGCTGATGCTAGGACTTCTAATACTATGTTGAACAAGAGTGGTGAGAGAAGACATACAAATGGCTATCAGACACATGAAAAAATGTTCATCATCACTAGCCATCAGGGAGATTCAAATTAAAACCACATTGGGATATCACCTTACACCAGTTAGAATGGCCAAAATTAGCAAGACAGGAAACAACATGTGTTGGAGGGGATGTGGAGAAAGGGGAACCCTCTTACACTGTTGGTGGGAATGCAAGTTGGTGCAGCCACTTTGCAGAACAGTGTGGAGATTCCTCAAGAAATTAAAAATAGAGCTTCCCTATGACCCTGCAATTGCACTACTGGGTATTTACCCCAAGATACAGATGTAGTGAAAAGAAGGGCCATCTGTACCCCAATGTTTATAGCAACAATGGCCACAGTCGCCAAACTGTGGAAAGAACCAAGATGCCCTTCAACAGACAAATGGGTAAAGAAGATGTGGTCCATATACACTATGGAGTATTATGTCTCCGTCAGAAAGGATGAATACCCAACTTTTGTAGCAACATGGACGGGACTGGAAGAGATTAAGCTGAGTGAAATAAGTCAAGCAGAGAGAGTCAGTTATCATATGGTTTCACTTATTTGTGGAGCATAACAAATAGCATGGAGGACAAGGGGAGTTAGAGAGGAGAAGGGAGTTGAGGGAAATTGGAAGGGGAGGTGAACCAGGAGAGACTATGGACTCTGAAAAACAATCTGAGGGGTTTGAAGAGGCGGAGGGTGGGAGGTTGGGGGAACCAGGTGGTGGGTATTGGAGAGGGCACGGATTGCATGGAGCACTGGGTGTGCTGCAAAAACAATGAATACGGTTATGCTGAAAATAAAAAAAAATTTAAAAAATTAAAAACAAAAACAAAAGGAAAAAAATCTTCTTTGGGAGGAACTTAACAGCAAGTTTTTTTCTCTTTTTTTATAGAGATTCAATTTTAATAATTTTTATCTCAAATATTTTATTAAGGGTAGTTTTTCTTAAAAAGATTTTATTTATTTATTTGACAGACAGAGATCACAAGCAGGCAGAGAGGCAGGCAGAGAGTGAGGAAGGGAAGCAGGCCCCCACTGAGCAAAGAGCCCAGGACCCTAAGATCATGACCTGAGCCAAAGGCAGAAGCTTTAATCCAACTAAGCCACCCAGGCACCCCCAAGTGTAGTGTTTTTTTTTTTTTTTTAAAGAAAACTAGACTACAGGGATTTGCTGACATATAGGAATTATAATAGTTAAAAGAAAAAAGCGTTTTCTCAGGTTTGTCAGAAACTTCATTGCCAGATGCATAAACCCCCTATTACACTCTTACATGATGCTCTGATACTTATCACAAATTGTAATTATAGAATTACTTGTTTTGATCATTTTCTTAGTGTCTGCTTCCCGCTACTCTCCCAGCCTCCCAGCTGGGAGAGTATTTGAGCATGGGCAGGGCCACACCTGAATGAAGCAGATCTGTAGGTGTGGATGTGGAGATATCTCTGACGTGTATTATCAACTGAAAGTGGGAGGAACAACTTCTGTATAAACAAAAATGTGCACATAAGTATGTATGTGCTGATATAGGCATACTTTTATTTCCAGAAGAAATTGAAGAAAATGTTAACATTCAGATGGGGAAGAGTGACTCTGGGGAAGGGAATTCCTTGATAAAGGCCTGTGGTTCTTGGTTGTCAAAATAAGGTATCTTGGTAATGGGATTATTAGTCCCTTTGGAACTACTATGCCCCTGTAGTTAAAATTGAGCTCATAAATATTACATTTACAGAAAATGTACAGATTATGAGAATGAAAAATGAACAGATATTTGTGAGAAGTATCTAAGAGTGAGGAAGAAGTTTCTCTTATTCTTTCTCTATTGGAGCATGAGAAATAGCCTTAGAAAATGGCAAGTATTGAATCAGTGTGGGAAGGGAAATCAAGTTTGGGTATAGATGAAGTGGTGGAGGTCATCTATAGAACAAGCTTAATTATGAAAGCAAGTAGGTTATGAGGCAAACATAGGCTTTCTTAATTTCTTGAAAATCGTGCATATTTTTTAAAGAAATAAAGTCATGATTTTTGTGCTTTATATTTGCAGGTTACTAAAATAGGTGATGTAGAAGAAATAGAACTCATACCTACTTTGGAATGGCTTTCAGAAAAAAAATGTTACCATTTATTACAGCAATTCAAGATATTTTCTAATTTTCGGTGAGATAAAAGAAAATGAAACCAATTATTTTTAGTATGGTCCTGTGGAAATAGTGACTGGCTGGTTGATGTGTGGATTTTACTACATAATGACATTTTTATGGGGAATATTAGAGAAAATGGGGTATTCTATAGAAGTTTTTTAGGCAAGATAGAGGTGTAGGAAGATCCTGAACTGCCTCCCTCCCACAGACACAACAGACCCACAGCTGTATGTGCAATAATTTCCTCTGGAAGAGTTCTGAGAACTAGACAGTATCTCCACAACAGAAGATAAAGGCAACATGGAGATAGGTAGAGGAAAGAGAGAGACTGGCTCTCATCAAAAACCCCACCCCTGGTGCAGCAACCCACAATCAGGAAGGATCTTAAAAATGTGGAAACTACCTGAGGAGTAAAAAATGTTGCTCACATCAGGCACCCCAGTCCTTGGGTTCTGCACCAAAGAGAGGAGCCACCAAAATGGAAAACAATGGGAATTATGTCCAGGAAATCCATAGAACCTAGGCAATGGAGAACCTGCTCATAAAGGGTTTGCATGCACACTCAGCTCACCCTGGGACCCAGAGCAAAAGCTGCACCTTGAAAAGTGGCTGGGCCACGTGTAAAGGAGACCCACTTACTATTTTTAAGGTGAATGCCAGAGAAGCAGGAACATTTTGGGACTCTTTCTGGGATAGAAGTGCTAGCAGGGACCGTTTTCGCAATCCCATTCTCCTTTGACAGTCACCGTTTTGGCAGTCTTCCTATAACCTGAGCACACCCCAACCCCCCATACCACAGGTGCACCACAGCCATCTGAGCAAGCCTCTCATCCATCCCTAGCCATAGCTGTAGCCCCACCCCAGCTTGCCAGGTGAGTGCCCTGCCCCTCCGGTGCTACATCTGCGACCTCACCACAGCCAGCAGGTGTGCGTAGCCCACACTTAGCACTCCACTTGAGCACCTGGCACCAATGGCCAGAGGGGATTGTGCTTCTCAGCCTCACAGATCACCTGCACAAGGCTACTACTTCAAGTTTGGGAAAGGTAGCTGTTTTGCCTAATACATAGGGGAAAAAAAAAAAAAAAACAACAGAACAAAACACAGAAAATCAGGCAAAATGTGACAGAGGAATATCTTCAAATGAAAGAAGAAGACAAAACCCCAGAAAAAGACCTTAATGAAATGGCAATAAGTATATTACCTGATAAATAGTTCAAAGTAATGGTCAGAAAGATGCTTACCAGACTTGGGGGAAGAATGGATGAACACAGTAAGAACTGCAGCAAAGAGAAAATACCAAATGGAAGTCTCAGAGCTGAAGTAGAATAAGTTAATTTAGAAATACACTAAAGGGGTTCAACAGCAGACTGGATGAATCAGAAGAGTGGGTCAGACAGTGAGCTAGACTACAGAAAATGGAATTCACCTGCACAGAGCAGCAAAAAGAAAAGAGTTTTTTAAAAAATGGAGATAACGTAAGTGACCTCTGGGACAATTTCAGGTGGAGTAACATTCTCATTATAGGAGTCACAGAAGAAGAGGGGGCAGAAAAACATATTTGAATGGCTGAAAATTTCCTTAACCTGGAGGAAGTAAACAGACATCTATATCCAGGAAGTCCAGAGAATTTCAAATAAGAAGAACCCGAAGAGATTCACACCAAAATATAGTATACTTAAAATGTCAAAAGTTAAAGATAGAGAATCATAAAAGCAACGAGAGAGAAATAACTTGTTACATACAAGATAAACCTATAGGCTATCAGCAGATTTCTCAGCAGAAACTTTGCAAGGCAGAAGGGAGAGGCAGAACATATTCAGAGTACTAAATGAAAAAAAAAAATTGCAACTAAGAATACTCTACCCAGTAAGGTTATAATTCAGAATTGAAGGAGATAAAGAGTTTCCATATAGCAAAAGTAAGGGACTTCATTACTGCTAAACTAGCCTTATTAGAAACTCTAAGGGGGATTCTTTAAGCTGAGAAGAAATGGTACTAATTAATGACAAGAAAACATATGAAAGTGAAAATCTCACTGGAAAAGGTAAATATATAGTGAAGGTAGTGAATTAATCATTTATAATCATTTATAAAGCTAACAGGTCAAAAGACCAATGTGGTAAAATTAGAACTACAATACTAAGTTAATAGATATACACAGAACATTACATTCAAAAGCAGCAGAATACATTCCTTCTCAAATGCACAGGGTACTCTCTCCAGGATAAATAACACGTTAGGCCACAAAAAAGTCTCAATAAATTTAACAATATTGAAATCAAGCATGTTTTTCAACCACAATAGTATGCAACTAGAAATTAATTAGAAGAAGAAAACTAAGAAAGCCATAAAAACAAGGAGCTTAAGCAACAAGCTGCTGAATAACAAAGGGGTCATTGAAGAAAGCAAAGGAGAAATAAAAAAATACCTCGAGACAAATGAGAACAAATGTGACATAGCAAAAGTGTATAGGGTGTAGCAAAAGCAGTTAAGGGGGAAGTTCATAACCATACAGGGCTACCTTAAGAAATAAGAAAAATCCCAAACAGCTTAACTTTATACCCAAAGGGGCTAGAAAAGAAGAGCAAGTTCTACTAACCCAAAGTTAGTAGAAGGAAGGAAATAATAACGATCAGAGTGGAAATAAGTGAAATAGAGACTAAAAAGACAATAGCAAAGATCGGTGAAATGAAGAGCTGATTCCATGAAAAGATAAAATTGACACATGTTTAGGTAGACTCACCAAGAAAAAAAGAGAAAGGGCTCAAATAAAATCAGAATGAAAGAAGTTACAGCTGATACAATAGAAATATGAAGGAACATGATGGTCACTATGAACAATTATGCACAAGCAAACTGAACAACCTACAAGAAATGGATAGATTCCTAGAAACATTCAACCTACCCAGACTGAATCATAAAGAAATAGAAAATTTAAATAGTAATGAGATTGAATCAGTGATCCAAAACTTAGCAACAATGTCTAGAATCTGTTGGATTCATTGGTGAATTTTACTAAACATTCAAAGAGTATTTAATATCCATTATTCTCAAACTCTCCCCGCCCCCCAAAAAAAAATGGAAGAGGAAGGAATGCTTCCAAAGTCATTTTATGAGGCCAGCATTACCCCAGTACAAAAACCAGAGGACACTACACAAAGAACATTACAGGCCAATTTCCTTGATGAACTTACATGCAGAAATGCTCAACAAAATGTTAGCAAATCAGATTATAAAATACACAAAAAGGATCATCCACCATGGTCAAATGGCATTTATTTCAGGGATGGCAAGACAGTTCAGCATCTACAAAATAATGTGATATACCACATTAAAAAAGTTGAAGATAAAAATCATGGTTATCTCAATAGAGGCAGAAAGAGAATCTGAAAAATTCATTCATTTATGATAATACTCCACAAAGTGTGTATAGAGGGTGAGTACCTTACCATAATAAAAACCATATATGACAAACCCACAGCTAAAATAATATTCAACCATGAAAAGCTAAAATCTTTTTTCTCTAAGATTAGGAACAAGACAAGGATGACTACATTACCCAGTTTTATTCAACATAGTATTGGAAGTCTTAGCCGCAGCAGTTAGTCAAGAAAAAGAAAAGGCATCCAAATTGGAAAGGAAGAAGTAAAACTGTTTTTTAAAGATGGCATTATACTCTGTGTTAAAGAACAAAGCTGTAGGTATTGCAATCTCAGATTTTAAGACATGCTACAAAGCTCTAGTAATCAAAGAGTATGGCACTGGCACAAAAATAGACACATAGATCAAAGGAACAGAAAAGAGTGCCCAGAAATAAACCCATGGTTGTATGGTTAATTAATCTATGACAAAGGAAGGAAGAATATGCAATGGGAAAAAGTCTCTTCAATAGAGGATGTTGGGAAAACTGGACAGCACCATGCAAAAGAAGGAAACTGTGCTACTTTCTTATACCAAACACAGAATAAACTCAAAATGGATTAAAGACTTGAATGTATGACCTGAAACCATAAAACACTCAGAAGAAAAGTAGGTCATAAACTCCTTAACATTGGTGACATTTTCTTGGATCTGACTTAAAGGCAAAGGGGTCAAAAGGAAAAATAAGCCAATGGAATGGCATCTAACTGAAAACTTCTGAACAGTGAAGGAAGACCATCAGTAGAATGAAAAGGCAAACTACTGACCAGGATGAGATAGTTGCAAATCATGTATATAATGAGTTGATATCCAAAAAAAAAAGGGGGGGGGAATTCATACAACTTGATGACAAAAATAATCACTTAAAAATGAGCAGAAGGGTCAACTGGGTGGCTCAGTCAGTTGTGTATCCGGCTCTTCATTTTGGCTCGGGTCATGATCTGTGGTCCTGGGATCAAGCCCTGCATTGGGCTCCATGCTCAGCGGGGAGTCTGCTTGAGATTCTCTCTCTCCCTCTGTCCCTCCTGCCTGTGCACATGTGTGTGCTCTTGCTCTTTCTCTCTCAGTGAATGAATCTTTTAAAAAAAATGGGAAGAGAATCATTTATCCAGGATCTACCTATGGTTGCCAAACAGACACATGAAAAGATGCTTAACATCACTAATCATCAGGGAAATGCAGATCAAAACAAAATAAGGTATTCCTTCCTACCTATCAGAATGACTATCATTAAGATTTGATGTGGAGAAAAGGCTCTTGTGTACTGTTTGTGGGAATATAAATTGGTGTGGCCACTATGAAAAACAGTATGGAGATTCCCGAAAATACTAAAATTAGATCTAGCGAGTCCCCTTCTGGATATCTATTCAAAGAAAACAAAAAGACTGATTTGAAAAGATACATGCACTCCTTTGTTTATTGCAGCACTATTTACAATAGCTAAAATAAAGAAACAACCACAGTTCATTGATGGATGAATGGATAAAGAAGATGTGATACATACATGCAATGGAGTAGTACTCAGGGGCACCTGGGTGGCTCAGTCATTAAGTGTCTGCTTTCGGGTCAGGTCGTGATCCCAGGGTCGTGCGATTAAGCTCCGCATTGGGCTCCCTGTTGGGTGGGAAGCCTGCTTCTCCCTCTGCCACTCCTCTGCTTATGTTCCTTCTTTCGCTCTCTCTCTCTGTCAAATAAATAAAATTTTTTAAAAATGGAGTAGTACCCAGCCATTAAAAAAAAAAAAGAAAGAAAGAAAGAAAGAAATCTTGTCATTTGTGTCCATGCTAAGTGAAACGAGAGAGAGGCAGATACCACATCATTTCACTTATATGTAGAACCTAAAAAACAAAAAACCCTACACTCAGAGATACAGAGGATAGAGTTGTAGGTTGCCAGAAAAGAGAGGTGTTAGAAGGGGAATGAAGCAAGTGAAGAAAATTGGAAGGTAAAGATTTCCAGTTGTAAAGTCGACCATGGGGATGTAATATACACTCAGTAACATCATGTTAACTCACTCTGTATTGTGACAGACATTAACGCTCCTCGGTCCGCAGTGTGTACGCTGATGTCAGATTACTGTGTTGTATACCGGGAACTAATATATTAATATTGTATGGCAATTATACCTGAGTAAAAAAAGTTTTTAGATAAAGTTTGCTCATTTAAATATTAGAACTCCTCATCTTCTTGGATAAATATTATAAGAAAATTATTTTTTATGATTGAATTTAAATTAACTATAGTGACCTTAATTTAATTGGCCTTTTGTTTTTCATGCATTTATTCATTAAACACATTTATTTATTTAGAAATATTTTGTGTATTATTTGACAGCACTAGCGGGGGAGGCAGAGGCAGAGGAAGAAGCAGACTCCCTGCTGAGTGTGGAGCCTGATGTGGGGCTCGATCCCCGAACCCGGAGATCATGACCTCAGCAGAAGGCAGATACAACCTACTGAGCCACCACGCACCCCTAAACAAATATTTATTGAGAGCTTGCTAAGAATCTTTGTTCCAGATGCTGGGGATACTCTATTGAACAAAACAAATGATTGGGGGCACCTGGGTGGCTCAGTGGGTTAAGCCTCTGCCTTCGGCTCGGGTCATGGTCCCAGGATCCTGGGATCGAGCCCCACATCGGGCTTCCTGCTCAGTGGGGAGCCTGCTTCCTCCTCTCTCTCTGCCTGCCTCTCTGCCTACTTGTGATCTCTGTCTGTCAAATAAATAAATAAAATATTAAAAAAAAAAAGATTGTCCTGCTCTCAGATAACTTCTAGTAGGAGACATATAGACATATAGATACGTAAAACATCAGGTAAAGAAGGAATGCTATAATGGAAAATAAATCAGAGAATAAGGGAGCTGGACAGCATGTTGATTCAAAGTCATCATTTAAAAATTTATCTAGTTTTAAGTGGCAGGACATGACAGCAGGATTCCTGGGACTGCTGATCCCTCACACAGAAGTCCCAGACTTGTTCTTTTAGTGTTTGTGTCTAGTGTTTTCCTTTGTGTGTAACTGACACATGATGTTACATCAGTTTCAGGTGTACAGAAGAGTACTTCTGGGTCTCTGGGTGCTCTGCGCTCCCCACAAGGGTGGCTGCCATGTGTCTCTACAGCGCCATTACGCTATCTTCCTGCTTCTGTGTCTGTGTTTCCTTGTGGTCTGCTGCTATCTGCTGGAGGCTAGGAAAAGACAGTAGTAGTATTTTAAATGGTTGCATTTAATATGATAAATGGTTGAAGATCTTTTTTAAAAGAAGTGAATGGATTTGTGGCAGAGAAGGTCCTTACAGAACAGACACTTGCTGGTACTACTTTTGTCCCACTGTTATGGGCCCTGATGAGATGTAATCATGTTAGAAAACGTATGAAGTCTGTGTTCCTGTAGAACTTCCAATTCTAATGCAGGGAGATCAATAATAAGTAAGTAATATGATTATTTCAGCTTATGGATAAGGGCCAGAAAGATAATAAAGCGGAGAAATTAAGCAGAGATGTGTATGTGTTGCTGCTTTAGAAAGGATGGCCAGATATGTGCTGTGTAATCCGAGGCCTGAATGCTGAGAATAGTCTCAGTACAGCTAAGGTGAAAAGCTCCAGGGCAGATCCAAGGTCAGTGTGTATTCAAGGCTAGACGTGGTGTGGCTGAAACACTGGAGAAAGGTGGGAGGTGAGGGAGCCAGTCCTGTGATGGACTGAACCAAAGCATGTGGCAGTGGAGATGGGTCGTGGAGACACAGTTCCGAGCAGTTCCTCTTCGAGAACGTGTGTGACAGCCGCATCTCTGCCAGCCAGGCAGCAGCTTACGATAGTAGGAAAGTACTGTTCTCTGAATCTGCTGATTTAAACTGTCAGTGTTGGGCTTTCCACTGTTGTCCTTGCCTGTGATAAATCCTTGGGGTCCACTCCACTCTGAGTAATTTTATTGGTCAAACTTTTGAAACATAGTTGGAACTGGGATGAGTCATCTTTTTATATGACATTTGGCATCAGTCATTCCATGATTAATTTTCTTAGAAAAGTATAAGTTAAAGTTTAGTTGGGTTAAAACTGATAAATTCATTTTATTTTAGTTTTTTTATATATTTTTAAAGATTTTATTTATTTGACAGCATGAGCAGGGGTAAGAGACGGAGGAAGAGGGAGATCCAGGCTCCCCATTGAGCAGGGAGCCTGGCATGGGATCATGACCTGAACCCAAGGCTTAACCAACTCAGCCATGCAGGTGTCCCCTTCATTTGATTTTTGAATTTTATTTTTAATATCTTTATTTATTTTTATTTGACACAGAGAGAGAGAGAAAGGTCACAAACCGTCAGAGAGAGAGGGGGAAGCAGGCTCCCTACTGAGCAGGGAGCCAGATGTGGGGCTTGATCCCAGGACCCTGGGATCATGACCTGAGCCGAAGGCAGAGGATTAACCCACTGAGCCACCCAGGTGCCCCATTTTTAATGTCTTTTGTAAAATTTCTTATGACTAACATTGTAGCAAGTAACGGTCCAAGCAGAAAATAAGGTAAATCTGCAGCGCTGGTGGCTTCTGTTGGCTGTGCGGTGTGTGCAGTGCAGGGTGACTCGAGCAGCAGCACCAGCTTCTTAACCTTGGGGGCCTGCCTGGAGGTGTCGCTTCTGTGGCCTGTTGTGGACACACCTCACACTGTCAGTTGGGGGATTCATCTGGGGTTCTTTCCAGGGATCTTCTGGAGTCCTGAGGTTCCATGACTAGAGAAAAGTGAGATAGGAATTTAGCTGGAATGCCTGTTGGGAGCCTGACTTAAGGTCAAGGTGCTAAATCAGAGGCATTTCTGATTTCTGAGGCCTCAGGTATGCCTGTTTGCATGACAGCAGGGGGTTCTTTCAGAACTGCTTCTGGCTTCTGGGAGTCTCAGTCAGCCAGTGAGATGGGGTGGTTTGCTTCTTGGGCAGTCCAGACGCCACCAGTTCCTCTTGCTGCATAAGGAATCTCACTTTGGCAAACTAGCATCACCATTAAATTCCTTCTCAGATAGCTTGCTTCTTTGAGTATTTAAAATTATAAATACATCTTTTCAAAAACAAATATCAAATGCCAAACACTAGCTGATTTTTTTTACACATTAGTATGCAACAATTTCTTATCAATGTACTTTTTCATTATCACTGGAAATTCAATTGACTCTTGAAATATGAGTCTCTTAAATATAGTAAGCTAATAAATGTATAGAGAGAAGAATATGTGTAGTCAATTTGTTTTAGTATGAGCAAGGAGAAGGGATAGAAGGACAGAGGGAGAGGGTGAGGGAGGGAGAATCTCGAGCTGACTCTCCATGGAGCACAGAGTTGACTGTGGGGTTCCACTCCACGACCCCAAGACCATGACCTGAGCTGAAATCAAGAGTCAGACACTTAGCTGACAGAGTCATCCTGGCTCCTCCAAGAAGAATATATTTTTATAGTGTTTATACTTATTGGGATATTGTAACTAAATTGTGTGTCTATGAGAATTATAGCGACTTTTGCTCTATATCCTGTTGACAGTTTGGGAGAGAAGTGATATGATCTAGTATGTACTTCAGGTAAGATTTAGGATGAATGAAACGCAAATGAAAACATGGGAATCTAGCATTCTTAAGATGTTATTAAATGTATTCTATATAAATACATGATTTATGAGTATGAAATATAAGAAATGTTCTTCTTTTCAGAGTCAATAAATCATTTGTTACCTGGAAATTGAATGTTAGAAGAATTAAGACAGAGAAGAGCAGGTAAGCTTTTTTTTTTTTTTTTTGGAAAATTTTATTAGTTCGCATGAACTGTAGAAACCTTAGCTTTATGTCCCTTTACCCTCCCCTGTTTATAGTATAATTGTCTTAAATATTTCCTCTTTATGCATTTGGCACTATATCAGAAGGGTTAGCGTTTTTGCTTCCATCATCAAATGTAAGTTGTAAAACTCAAGGATAGTCTATATATTTTTGTATTTGTTTATTTTCTTAAGATTTATTTATTTTAGAGAGAGAGAACACAAGTTGGGTAGGGGCAGGGGGACAGGGGAAGAAGACTGCTGAGTGCAGAGCCCGTTGGGGGACTTGATCTCACAACCCTGAGATCATGACCTGAGCTGAAATCCAAGAGTTGGACGTTTAACTGACTGAGCCACCCAGGCGCCCCTACCTTTTTAAAATTTATCCAGTTTGGTTTGTTTATCATGTTCTTCATTCCTTCTCAGTGTTTTGGGGTTCCTTCTATTATTTTGTCATTTAATTTCTGTTTAGAAAGCTTCCTGTAGCCATTCTTGTAGGGCAGGTCTGCTGGCAGCAAATTGTCTTGCTTCTCCTTCACCTGAGAATGTCTTGATCTCTCCCTCAGTGAAGAGTGTTATTGCTGGATACCAGACTCTGAGTCTGGACTCTGAGTTGGCTGTTCTTTCCTTTCAGCACCGGAAAGAAGCACACCCCTTTCTTGTGGCTTCCATGGTCATTTAGATTGCTTTTCTTCTATAGATGTTTCTTCTCTTGCTGCTTTCATGTCCTTTCTTTTGCCTTTGGTTTTCAGAATTCTGAATTTGATGCATCTTTGTAGGATTTCTTTGTCTTTACCTTGTTTTAAGTCACCCCGGTTTCTCACACCTCTGTGTTTATGCATTCTTTGATAAATTTGGTAAATTTTCATCCATATTTCTTCAAGTATTTTTTCAGCCCTGCTCTCTTTCTCCTCCCCTTCTAGGACTTCACACCCAAATACCAGATCTTGTTTATAGTCCTGCTGCTCCCTGAGGGTCTGTTTTTTTGCTCCCAGTCTATTTGCTTCTCTACTGTGCAGATTGAACAATTTCTGCCATTCTCTCAGTTCATTGATTTGTTTCTCTGTCCATTCCATTTTGCTGTTGAGCCAGTGTATTGATTTTGTAAATTTCAGTCATCATATTTTTCAATTCTAAAATTTCTACTTAGTGCTTTTTTATGTCTTCTGTTTCTTTGTTTGACTTTCTCTTTCTTTGCTTGCTCCCAGGGAAGTTGAAATTCTTGATTTCCTAATTAGCTTTCCCTGGAAACCCCCAGAGGAATGCTAGGGAAGCCTGGTTACCATTTGCCGAGGGTAGAACTTCACGCTCTCCACATGGCCTTTTTTTTCTGTGCTCTCTCGCTAGAGTAGAATGGTTATTGTTGAAAATTTGCTGTCATGCTCAGCTGCCCCTTTCCTGATCCTTTAGCTGGACAGCAGGCACCTGTTGGTGTTTCCAGCTTGCTGGTTTCTTCGACTCCAAGCCTGGGATGAAGGAAGGGAAAGAAACTACCCAAGGACCTTAGCGCTATGTCTTTCCTAGCCTGTCCAACCTCTCTGCCTTTTAGTGTCTTCTTATGTTCACTTCATATATGACGTTCACAGTTTTTAGTTGTACTCAGAGGGAAGAACACTGAAAAGTACATATACTCCATTTTTCTAGAAGCTAGGACCTGAGTTTTAATAGAGTTCTGTGGTATATTTTCTATTACCAAGCAGTTCTGTCCTGTGAGAAGCTTTGGAGAATGTATTTAGTTTGCTGTTATAATAGAATGGAATTTGTTGGTTAGTTCCTCATAGAACCTATGCTTGAATAGTCATTAGATGATGCATTATTTTTCTCTTGTCAGATCTCACTATTACAATTCTAAAGTTTTTTGTGCTTTCCTCACTGTTATTTTTATAATACACTCTCCCTAATTTCTTCATATCTGTGTTAAAATATGTAAATAAAATCCATTGTATTTTTTAAATGAAGAAAAGAAAGTCTTAAAACAATGTTGAGTATTGTGGATTCATGACTCTGATTTGTGATCATCATTCTCTTGTTAGTAAATATCAAGACTGGGTATGATTTTTGTGGTGTTTCACTTTCTGGTGTGCCATTTGTCTTAGTGCGATCATTTTTTCTTGCCCATACTAGTGCTCGGGAATGTCCTGAACCAGTTCCACCTCTGTGAGGATCTCCAGGTTCTGTGAGGCGTTGTAGTGAGGAGGCCTTCTTGGAGACAGACAGTACAAGGCTTTGGGAGAGGCAGGGAGAATAAAGGGCCCATGGAGCTTCGGCTTCACTAGCCTCATGGTATATAAGGCTTTTTGCCAGTAAAATGGAAAGACAGGAAGAGGCTAATTTCTGATAATTCTGTCTTTTGTATAAAATACAAAAATCAGTCATAAAATTCAGCTACCCCCCAAGTGATCAGTGAGGGGCAGAAGAACCCCTGTTCTTTAGACACTGTTGCACAGGAATGTTTGCTTTTCTTGATCCAGTTTTTTTGGAGCATTATCTCTTCCATTCTGTTCTTCTCTCCCCACGTCTGTCTTGGGATGTTGGAAGCGGTCTTTCTCACCTCTGTAACCATGACCAGACAGTAGGAAGGGGCTGAGGAAAGAGAAGGGCCCATCTTTCCTATTTTAAGATACGAGTGGTTGGAGAAATTTAAGAAAACTGTCACTGCCTACTATTTCAAAATTATTAGAACTCAGTGGCATAAAATTATAACGTCATCACTTGTTTCCCCTCCTATTTTGTTCATACTCAACACACCCAGTACCATAGCCTTGCTCTCAACATTATCAGCCAAATAAATCTCGTCATGCTTACTGATGCTTATTAATGTCACTTAAACTGTAGGAGATAGAGTGAGTGCAGGGTACAAAACAGGTTATACTGGCTACCTCTAAATTTATTGTACTCATTTTGAATGGGAGATAAGCCTGGAAATTCTTTAACTTTCAGGTCGTTTTTGACTCGCCATCTTTTTTGGGCTGATGAGTTATTTCAAGGCTGTTTGCTTTATATAAAGGGACTTTGTGAAGATGCAGTTGATATAAAAAAAGGTAATGACCATGAAGACCATCCATCTGCCATATGCCTCATCAAGGTGGGTAGAAGTGCACTGCTGTATGCTAGTGTTTGTCTGTGGAAACCAGGGGACAGTAGAGTTTTGAGTTGAAGGAATCCATACTGCTCAATCCATCAGGAGATGATCACAATACATGACTAATGTTTTAAAATACTTGCAAAGAACATTATTCCCCTCAGGTAGTCATTTTTAATCATTAACATTTCTTGTGCATAATTTCTTCCCTAAACTCAGCCTAAGTCTGTTATGAGGCCCTTTCTCTATTTTCAAAACTCTAAATGTGAAATATCATTTATAAATGATTATTTCTACCACAATTGATAGTTACCAGCTATTCTCTCAATATAGCATGTCAAGAAATTGTGAGTTACAGCACAGAGGTTTTGATTAAATTTATGAATTCTTCTGTTCCACATTTCTAAGAAAGGGTGACCTTCCTAGTGGATGATTTCATTCAGTTTATATAGAATAATTCTTTTAAAGAAGTCAAAGTACATAGAAGTATATGTTTTCAAGGGTTTAATATGCAATTGAACAGCTTTTACTTCATTTACCCAAGTGAGGAAGGTGCTGGAAAGTAAAGTTTATAGTCACCTAGACTTAAATATAGTAAAAGGATTTAGACAAGTTATAAATTTGATCATCAACTCAAAAATTGTGTTGACTATACATGTGTAATAAGTTTTTAATACTTCCAAGTCAGTAGCTTACTTTTAGAATTGATTATATACAGTGGCTGATACATGATAGATGCTTGATAGTCTTTAAGTGAGTGAATAAAAGAGTTAAGGAAGAAAGATGAATTAATCACTACGGATGAAGTATATTTTTTATAGCTATGTTGAGATGACTCTTTCAAAAGGATTACCATTCAAGTTAAGGATACATTTCATAGAGGAGTATTTTTGATATGGTTTTATTCTAGAAGGAGATTGGTTGTGCAGCTATATTAGATTGTTTTATGAGTGACTCAGTGGCAGAATGTATTGGCTAATGATGGGCAGAAAGGTAGAAGAGACTTCAGAATATCTGTGAATGCCCACACCTACTGGATGGTAATACTAACAGTGTGACCTCAGGCCCTGTCAGCTTCCCCCAGAATGTCAGGAGGAAAGGAACAAAGCTTCCAGACAATTTGTAAATATTTGTTAATTATTTTATGCAAAGGAGGTGGAAACAAACTAAAAATGAGGCATTGCCATTTGCAATTTGCTTACGGTTTATTGTAAGAGGTAATTCTTTACATATAAAAATGATTGCTGGTTCCAGAGGTAGTCCCTCAGTTTTGCTAGTCATTCTATCTAGCCGGTTAGCAAAATATAAGGCAAGGAAGGTTGGAAGGTTTCTTGGCAAACAATACTTGTAAAATACTCATGCCCCAGCTATTCGGACAAGCCAGGTCAGGGCACGTTTTGTGGGGGAAGCACGTGATGAGCAGGCCACGCTGGATTGGAAGGGTCTGGCAGCAGGGGAAGCCATGGCGCAGAACGGGAGTGCAGGATTTGAAAGTTAGGGTGGGTCTTGAAAGTTGGCCCAAGAATAACAGAATAAAGGAGACGTAGGCGTCGAACCTGGGCATTAGGGCTGGGGCACTCCTAGTGAGGGTTGTGAAGAAAGTTAGCAAAAATGGGAATTTTTGAGCCTGGAGAAACCAGGGCCAAATGGAGGAAGAACAGATTCATAGCCGGGAGAACCGAGATATGGAGGTCTGGAATCAGAAGGTGGCCACCTGTACCTTAGAACTGCTGGGGATGCAGGTACCAGTGAGGACTGACGAGGAGGAGGCAGGGAGAACGAAGCAAGGGCAGGATTGCAGACGAGGGACCATTCAGAAGTCAGAGTGGAGCACTTGTGGGTGCCTGTTCTCTGCTGGCATAACCTGTGCTATGCTGCAGGGGCTGGAATGTCTCAAATTGGATGGGAGAGGACATGCGTGGGTCATTGTATCCAGACCTTCCCTTTCAACTGAGAAACCAAGTCCTAGAGAGACAGCGGTTTACCCAAGGCCACAGAACAAGCTGAAGAGTTGGGACTTGGGGTTCAGGAAGAATTGCGTTGGGGGTAGCATTATTTTAAATGGTTAATAAAAATGCAAATTTGTGTCCTACCCCTTTTGGTGGAGAGTGCAGTGAGTGGTGCTAGTAATCTGCACCTTTTGCATGCCCTCTTGGTGATTTCCTATGAGAGTAAACTAGTAATCTGCACCTTTTGCATGCCCTCTTGGTGATTTCCTATGAGAGTAAACTAGTAATCTGCACCTTTTGCATGCCCTCTTGGTGATTTCCTATGAGAGTAAACATTGAGAACTACTCTTTTTTTTTTTTTTTTTTTTTAAAGTAGCCTCCTCGCCCATTGTGGAGCCCAGTGTGAGGCTTGAATTTATAACCTTGAGATCAAGACCTGAGCTGAAATCAGGAGTCAGGTGATCGATCCACAGAGCCACCCAGGAAGCTGAGAACTACTCTTTTTAAAAAAATTGTTTATTTGACAGAGAGAGAGAGTGAGAGAGCACTAGCAGGGTGAGCAGGAGAGGGAGAAGCAGACTCCCCACTGAGCAGGGAGCCCAATGCAGAACTTGATCCCAGGACTGCGGGATCCTGACCTGAGCCAAAGGTAGATGCTTAACCAACTGAGCCACCCAGCACCCCATATTCTTAAAGAACAATTATTGAAAGTTTCTGAACATATTATTGTAGGAAAATCAACATGATGGTGGTTGATGGGAAAAACTGAAAGCAAGGAGATACAGAGTTAAAGAGATTGCTAGTAGAATGCTATGAATAATGCAGGTGTGAGCAAGAACAGCTTCAGGTAGGAGGTTAGCAGTGAGATCGAAAAGGAAGGGAGATTTGAGACATGTGCTGGAAAAATCATGACCTGGTAGCCAGATACGAGACCACGAGAAGGAGAACACAAAGAGTTAATCCAAAATTTTAAGGCAAGAACAACACTTTGCAATCTTTTTTTGAGGGGAGTGTACATTTATAAAATATTACAGTATAACTAGGGATAAATATGTCTTGTTTATTGATGAAAATGCATTTTGGCAAGAGAATTAACAGAATGTGGGAAAAATGAGAAAATTCTGAAAGGAGGAAGGATGCTGGGATATGTGTTGTTCGTGTGTGGCAATGCTCAGTAGCAGAGGTGGTGGAATTTCTCCAGGGCACATTCGAATGAGCCCAGAAGAACGTGCATGTCACTTGAATTATGTAATTTTTGCCTCTTTACCCCCCATTTAGTGCTTATTGGGATTTCAAAAGCAATTCCTGGATTTCGTGTTTCCCCTGGGTTCATAGATAATTCAAAAATATATCGAGTCTTGAATTTTTCTGCTGAGGCTTTATCTTAGTTATGATTAAAACAATAATGAATTTTTCTGGGTTTTTTTTTTTATCAAGATTTAGTTTGTTTCAGCTACTGGTGTTTGAAGAATGTAAGAAGCATGTGTATAAAGCATAATGTATACAAAAGGAAAAATAGAATATGACTTTTGTCTTTGGCTTTCCAACGCTGAGCATTTTCTGTCATGTCATTAGCTGGATAGGTCTCGAACGTACTCTCTAGATGCGTTTTGTAAAGAACAGTTACAGCAAGCTACCCTGGCGCTGAAGCAGCTCGAGGATATCAGACATAAGGCTCTTTGTGAAATCAGAAGTACAGTTTTAAAGGTAATTCTTTATATCTTCTCTTTCTATCCATTTTGAATGTACTGGTTAAAGCCATTGCTCCAGATTGCCTCTCTGGGAACAGTGTTGGCAGCGGGCAGGCGGATTGGTCAGCCACGGGCTGGCGCCGCACAGTTCCTGGATGCAGGCATTCTGTAGGGGCTGCGCAGAATGCGAGTACTGACGTGTACAGGTACCACCCCTGCTCTCTCAAGGTTCCTGCTCCACCAAGGTGCTTTTACAAAAGATCTGTCTGTACCTGCTTTGGCTAGCTAACTGAAAGTAATTTAGAGAGAATTTTCACTTTTATGAAAAAAAAAAAAAAAAAGCCAGAAGCAGAAATAGCCTTCAGTGTCCGTTTTGCAGCAAGCCATTATGGGGGCAGCACCTGGAGCAGTGAGAGGGGCCCCCCCCCAAGACCCTGTGCCGGGACCCACAATCAGCATCTCTGTATCAGGCCGCTGGAGCTGTGGACTGTGTCTGTGAGCGTCTGTGCTGCTTCTGGACTTAGTCTGTGCATCCTTTAGCAACACAGTATCAGAAAAGCCTAGCAGAGGCGATTTTGGGGGTCTGGGAATGCTCAAAAATTTTCTCATATAAATGAATGGTCATTGCCTCTTTGTGCTATTTTGGCTTATGGAAGTTTTCATAGCAACTTTACTTTTGGACAGTGGGGGAGACCTGTATGAGAGTGTGTGCATGTGTGTGTGTGGGTGTGTGTAAATGCATGTATATGTAAGTTTACATATACACCTTAAAGATACCTAAATTCTAACCTGAGCTGACATATATAGGGAAGTAAAATTTGTTGCAAATTTCAGTATTTCTAAGGTGAAAACTTCCTGCTCAAGAGAAACATGCCTAGATGAGACAAAACTTCCCTAAGGATTTTATAAAAAGGACTCGGTAATACAATGAACATGTCCTCAGAACATTCTTACTGAGATGCTGTGATTCAGTTCATAGGGTTATCTTCTATAGCCTCCCTATATAGGGAACACCAGCACATGGAATAAGGGTTCACAGGTGCGGCTCCGTGAGGGGCTGAGGCAAGTGTCCCTGCTCGTGGGCTGGCTGCCTGTCTCGGCTGCTTTGGCGGAATCCAGGGGATACTTGAGGGTGGACTGCATCTCCCTCAGACGTTTTCAGATGTTACTTCTCAGAATTGAACTTTCGATAGATCTTGGGTAACCCTGAGTTCAAGGCTTTGCTTCTTGACAAGAAAATGAAGTGTGGCTCTTTCACATCAATGAAAGAAGGATCTCTTTCCTCATTGTGTTCTGCAGTCACCCTAACCCCACTGAGTCCCGTCATATGGGAAGACTCTGGGACGGTTTGGCCAAGGATCAGATAAATCAAACAGGGATTAACAGCGTATGTCTTAGGGCACATATTCCTCGTAATCACTCTAGTGTCTCCCATTCAGAAACACCAGGAACTGGTCAGAAATAGTTGTTCAGAGATTTCTATTTAAATAAATGTCAGATAAGAACCCATTAGACCCATTGCCAACCAACCCTGTTGGTTGGTTATTCACCCCATGGAAGTATGCAGATTTAATAAAAATGACAAGATCATAAAACTGAGAATGGGTCCAAACAAAAAAGAGGATATGGGGAATGGAAGTATCAATAAAGCATTGCATTGTTTTTTCCTTCTTTAGGTGCTTTGTCTCTAACAGGGACTCATGCCCTATTTTGACATGGCATTTTATTTTATTTAATTTAAATTCAGTTACCCAACATATAGTACATAGTTAGCTTTTGGTGTAGTGGTCAGTGATTCATTAGTTGTATATAACACCCAGTGCTCATCACACCACATGCCCTCCTTGATGCCCATCACCCAGTTACCCCATCCCCCCACCCCGGTCCCTTTCCACAACCCTCAGTTTATTTCCCAGAGTTCAGAGTCTCTCATGGTTCGGCTCCCTGTCTGTTGACATGGCTCTTTAATCAAGCCAAAGCATGGCTGTGTTGCTCGGTCCCATCCCACGCAGCTACCTAAGGCAGGCAGCGTTCCCCATTTCTGGACTAAGTGTAATTAGAAAGCACTGACAGTACCTCTCCTATTTTCATATTGAAATGCTGAGGACCATGATTATCAAGCTTTTGTGGGCAAGAGAATCTCCTAGGAGGTTTGGTAAAACAAGGGGTCTTGGTTTCAGCCACTGTAGCCGGGGGCGGGGAGGGGGGCAGTTTACATTTCTGACAAGTTCCTAGGGGAAGCTTGATGCTGCTGGTCTTGGAACCACTTACTCCAGGAATTCCTCCAGGAGAAAACTGACCATTTATTTAAGTGTTCAGACGCAAACTTGATATGTCAATTGAACACACTCTAAGACTGTATTTATTTCTTACTATGAATTTCCCTGAGCTCGGCAGAAGCATCAATTTCAGAGAACTTCAGAGCTATCTGTTAGAAATAAAGTCACAATTTCAGATGCAGATTTTTTTTAAAGATTTTATTTATTTATTTGACACAGAGAGAGAGAGATCACAAGCAGGCAGAGAGGCAAGCAGAGAGAGAGAGGGGAAGTAGGCTCCCTGCTGAGCAGAGCTGAAGGCAGAGGCTTTAACCCACAGAGCCACCCAGGCGCCCCTCAGATGCAGATTTTAACAAATAATGATTCATGCTTTAAGTTTTAATGGCTGTATAATTTTTTTTAATCAGTCTTTTTTTTAAATTATTTTTTTTAGTTTTATTTTTTATAGACATATATTTTTATCCCCAGAGGTATAGGTCTGTGAATCGCCAGGTTTACACATTTCACAGCACTCACCATAGCACATACCCTCCCCAATGTCCATAACCCCAACCCCCTCTCCCAACCCCCCTCCCCCCATCAACCCTCAGTTTGTTTTGTGAGATTAAGAGTCACTTATGGTTTGTCTCCCTCCCAATCCCATCTTGTTTCATTTACTCTTCTCCTATCCCCTTAACCCCCAATGTTGCATCTCCTCTCCCTCATATCAGGGAGATCATATGATAGTTGTCTTTCTCCGATTGACTTATTTCGCTAAGCATGATACCCTCTAGTTCCATCCACGTCGTCGCAAATGGCAAGATTGCATTTCTTTTGATGGCTGCATAGTATTCCATTGTGTATATATACCACATCTTCTTTATCCATTCATCTGTTGATGGACATCTAGGTTCTTTCCATAGTTTGGCTATTGTGGACAGTGCTGCTATAAACATTCGGGTGAACGTGCCCCTTCGGATCACTACGTTTGTATCTTTAGGGTAAATATCCAGTAGTGCAATTTCTGGGTCATAGGGTAGCTCTATTTTCAACTTTTTGAGGAACCTCCATGCTGTTTCCCAGAGTGGTTGCACCAGCTTGCATTCCCACCAACAGTGTAGGAGGGTTCCCCTTTCTCCACATCCTTGCCAGCATCTATCATTTCCTGACTTGTTAATTTTAGCCATTCTGACTGGTGTGAGGTGATATCTCATTGTGGTTTTGATTTGTATTTCCCTGATGCCCAGTGATATGGAACACTTTTTCATGTGTCTGTTGGCCATCTGGATGTCTTCTTTGCAGAAATGTCTGTTCATGTCATCTGCCCATTTCTTGATTGGATGATTTGTTCTTTGGGTGTTGAGTTTGCTAAGTTCTTTATAGATTTTGGACACTAGCCCTTTATCTGATATGTCGTTTGCAAATATCTTCTCCCATTCTGTCAGTTGTCTTTTGGTTTTGTTAACTGTTTCCTTTGCTGTGCAAAAGCTTTTGATCTTGATAAAATCCCAATAGTTCA